>CACRXK020013281.1:1492-14199 GCA_902702795.2 Paramuricea clavata
TCAAAACGCATATTAACGGAGATAGGTTTGGCTCAGGGGAATTTTAAAGCGCATTTTCACATAGCTATCATAGCACTGAAGCCGTATGCAAATGAATCCTTGCCCGTCTCTTTCAATATAAATTACACTACGCTTGTCCGGATTTCGGAGTCAACTAAAGCTAGACTTGACACTTAGAAAATTTTTGGCTGATCGAAAAAATTTTTTCGTCATAGACCGACTTAGGAAGGTTCAAAACGCATATTAACGGAGATAGGTTTGGCTCAGGGGAATTTTAAAGCGCATTTTCACATGGCTATCATAGCACTGAAGCCGTATGCAAATGAATCCTTGCCCGTCTCTTTCTGTATAAATTACACTACGCTTGCCCGGACTTCGGAGTCAAGTAAAGCTAGACTTGACACTTCGAAAATTTTTGGCGATCGAAAAAATGTTTTCGTCATAGACCGACTTAGAAAGGTTCAAAACGCATATTGACGGAGATAGGTTTGGCTCAGGGGAATTTTAAAGCGCATTTTCACATGGCTATCATAGCACTGAAGCCGTATGCAAATGAATCCTTACCCGTCTCTTTCAATATAAATTACACTACGCTTGCCCGGATTTCGGAGTCAAGTAAAGCTAGACTTGACACTTAGAAAATTTTTGGCTGATCGAAAAAATTTTTTCGTCATAGACCGACTTAGGAAGGTTCAAAACGCATATTAACGGAGATAGGTTTGGCTCAGGGGAATTTTAAAGCGCATTTTCACATGGCTATCATAGCACTGAAGCCGTATGCAAATGAATCCTTGCCCGTCTCTTTCTGTATAAATTACACTACGCTTGCCCGGACTTCGGAGTCAAGTAAAGCTAGACTTGACACTTAGAAAATTTTTGGCTGATCGAAAAAAATTTTTCGTCATAGACCGACTTAGAAAGGTTCAAAACGCATATTAACGGAGATAGGTTTGGCTGAGGGCAATTTTAAACCACATTTTCACATGGCTATCATAGCACTGAGCCGTATGCAAATGATTCCTTGCCCGTCCCGATTACTATAAATTACACTACGCTTGCCCGTCCATTACTATAAATTACACTACGCTTGCCCGTTGCCCGGAATTCGGAGTCAAATAAATTTTTGGCTGACCGAAAAAAATTTTTCGTCATAAACCGACTTAGAAAGGTTCAAAACACATATTAACGGAAATAGGTTTGGCTGAGGGGAATTTTAAAGCACATTTTCACATGGCTATCATAGCACTGAAGCCGTATGCAAATGATCCTTGCCCGTCTCTTTCAATATAAATTACACTACGCTTGCCCGGATTTCGGAGTCAAGTAAAGCTGGACTTGACACTTAGAAAATTTTTGGCTGATCGAAAAAAATTTTTCTTCATAGACCGACTTAGAAAGGTTCAAAACGTATATTAACGGAGATAGGTTTGGCTCAGGGGAATTTTAAAGAACATTTTCACATGGCTATCAATGCACTGAAGCCGTATGCAAATGAATCCTTGCCCGTCTCTTTCAATATAAATTACACTACGCTTGCCCGGATTTCGGAGTCAAGTAAAGCTGGACTTGACACTTAGAAAATTTTTGGCTGATCGAAAAATTTTTTTCGTCATAGACCGACTTAGAAAGGTTCAAAACGCATAATGATGAAGAAAGTTTTGGCTCAGGAGAATTTTAAAGCACATTTTGACATATAAACTTTCATACAGTATACGTATGCGAATGAATCTTTACCCGTATATTATCAGTATAGATTTTGCGGCAACGCTTACCCGTTGCTCGGTTTGTTGAGTCAACTAAACCTGAGCTTGTAGGCTTAGAAAATTTCGACCAAAGTTTGCTTTGACTCAGAAAATTTCGGGCTGAGTAGGCTTTGAATTTATATACGAACATTATAGTAAAAGAAACGGCAACTTTCTGTCCATTTATTTGCGGCTGTCTGCCCGTTTTCAAAATATAGTTTCGTACACAAATGCCGTTGTCAAGATTGTGTACACTGTAAGTAAAAGGTTTACCTCACGATATCTTTGTCGATTGCATTCAACTCAAGCTTCTTCGAAAAATATAAACTCTAGAAAAAATACTTGTATTGCCAAACATTTCGTCATACCACCACCACAAAGTTGCCATTTGTTGAACAGTCACAAGTTTTTGAGTAAAAACAGTGTTTTTGAAAGCTGTAAAACAACTTCGCTGCTTCTTTTTCATTCTGTTCCAGTGTGACCAGATTTTTTCAGCAGTCATTACCAAAATTTTGTTCAAATTTTCCGAAATTAAGAACAATTTTACCAAATGTCGGCTTCGCAAATAATGACGTCATAATGCCAAAAAACAATAGTGACGTCATCAAAGTATAGAAGTGAAAAATATGCCCAAAAAGATATCTCAAAATACTTGTTGCTTTCATCGTATTGCAGTTTTTGCTAATGATAAGGCTTTATTTCTTTGGCTTGGCAGTTCTGTTCATCACTTTGAGCACGTTATTAAACAAGAAACACACATTTTTACCAAAATGATTATTACTTTCAAACTTTAAAACTATTAAAACTTTCAGATTTTACCAAAATTTTCCCAAAAAAAACCTCTTTACCCAAATTTTCTTTAAAGTTCACGAAATTTTACCAAAAGTAAAACTTTTTACCAAATCTGGTCACACTAATCTGTTTTCGTGTTCTGTTTTATAGGATAAACACGCATGCGTTGAAAAATGCTTTTCAACTCCAAAATAATTCGAAGTTCATTTGATTGGCTGGGATTTTGTTCTCAAATTTAATTATTCAAGCACTGCCTAAAATTCCAAAATTGATTTTAATATTTAAATGACTTTGCCGCTTGGTTCACGTATATTTTTTTCTTGAAACTTTCAAAATACTTAAATCCATGTCTGAAATGTTCAATTTCAGTTGCCTGTTACTTGTTAAACAATAATTCTCCCATCTACCCCATTCTATCCCTAGTTTGGACACTTACTTTCCAGCCAATCAAGAACGTTCTTATATTACATTTATTTTAAAAACAAATTTAACCATTTAACCTTGGGTTAACCCTGGGTTAACTAACCGCACCTCTACTAGCTTTGAACAACGCAGTTTTAACTCAGGGTTAACTAACCCTGGATTAAGGATTTTAAACCCCGGGTTAGCGCTAACCCTGGGTTAAAGTTAACCAGCTTTTGAACAACTGGCCCAAGTTTATACATATCTGTCCATACTTATCTGTGGCCCAGACGACCTTCTGTTTGTCATTATTCTGTGGCAAGGGCGAGGTAGAAATAGAGAGAATAAGAGATAACCGGGAAGTTTGTTGAAAACGAGGACATAGCGGACCGAGTGTTTTAACATAATTTCAACCCTTTTATATATTTAATTAAAATCACTTTTAATATACGATAATCATATATCTTCCAAAACCAAATAGTGAATGTAAATTTATAGAAATTTATTAAAGAGAAGAATCTATTATGTTGTTGTAGTTAATTAATAGCCATTAGACTATATTATAAAACAATTGTACCATTCCCTCTCATCGTATAGCAAATCATATACAACTCAAGCTCATGATATAAGTGTTAAATATATAATATGTATTTAATGTACTATATACAGAAAAACTAATTATTTAATCAAAGTCACTGTGAATATTGCATTTCATGAGCAACCATGTCTCGTGAAATATCTTGAACACTGCAACATCCTATTTAGAAAATAAAACAAAATATGTTGAATATAAAAGGACAGTATATAAAATGTGTGAAATATCTTTGTCAAATTATACATCCTTACCTGTAAGTCCCATGGCTAATTTAAATTCATCTTTGAAGATCTGTAGAACTTTGGCAACACCTTCTTCACCCTAGAGAGACAAGAATAAATTATTTCAAATTCTTGTACGGCTGGTGAAAATAATTAGGAAAATCTTTATACTCTACCTGATATGCCAGTCCCCATAAAACAGGTCTTCCTACAAACACAGCTCTTGCACCAAGAGCTAAAGCTTTAAAAGCGTCTGTACCAAACCTCACACCACTATCTAAATATACTTCACATTTCCCATCAACTGCAGACACTATCTCTGGCAACGCTTCAATCTAAAATACATGAGTATAGCTGGGTTACATTTCCTGAAAAAGTTCACTGAAGCAGCTTTGAACTCGCACATGGTGGTCAACCTGTGGTTATCAAGAGTGTGAAAATAATATCTCCCAAGTTTCAATAATTGACCACCATGATCTACACACGTAAAAGTTTCACAATTTGTCAACAAAATGTGTTTGCAACAGGCTTGTAGCCGAAGCTTGTCAACAAATTGTAACAATGCTGTTATTTTACCATGTCGCTACAAGCTTGTCGACTTGTGTGTTTTAACATTCTTATGTGTGTAATTAAAAGTTAGCAATAGTTACCGTAGCAGGCACAGTGTCGAGTTGTCGCCCACCATGATTTGAAACTAAGATACCATCAACGCCATACTGTACTGCCAACCTTGCATCTTCTGCAGTCAAAATGCCTTTTAAAACAATCTGTAACTTTGTCACCGACCTCAACCACGGAATAAGATCCCATGTTAGAGATGAATCAATCAATGATGCATAGTGACTCTTGACTCCAGTTTCGTTGGTGTAGTTGGCTAACGTCAAATGAGGGGGTAATGCAAATTTATTGCGAATTTCAGCATACTTTCGTCCAACATAGGGTGTGTCCACAGTCACTGCAATAGCTTTGAAACCTGCCCTCTCTGCTTTTCTTATCAAGTCTATTGTAACATCTCGATCTTTGCAGACATTCAACTGAAACCATTTTAATCCAGAGGAGGAACTCGCAACATCTTCAATGGTTGATGTTGAACCTAAACTTAGGGTCATGCATGTACCAGCTTGGTCAACAGCTAGAGAACAATTAAGAATTATTTTCTAGAAAGAAAGAACCAACTGTAGTGTACCCCCCCCCCCCCTTGAATTAGAAAGGCATTTCTTTATTATTATTGATCCAAGCGAAGTTTTCAGATTTCCTCACTCATTGGTTGACAGGGAATGTAAAGGTAGCTCCTTTTTCTCCTCAATTATTGTAAGACCTTCAAGTGGAGTTCAGACCAAGGATTGGACACAGGTGGTGACCACAACACCACAAGAGTTGGTAATTTAGGGGGGATTAGAGGGTGGGGGTTAGAGGGTGGGGATTAGAGGGTGGGGGTTAGAGGGTGGGGGTTAGAGGGTGGGGGTTAGAGGGTGGGGGTTAGGGGGAATGCATGAAATCTAGCTCAGAGTGAACTACCTTTCGCTGTTGCAATTTCTCCATCTGGATGCGCCATCTTCTGCATGGCAGTTGGAGCGACACAAATTGGAAAATCAATTTTCTCTCCAAGGATTGTTGTGGACATATCAATGCTTGAAACATCTCGCAGCACACGAGGACGCAACCTCAGTCTGTAGAAAAACATACACATGGCCTGTTAGAAATTAATTTCGAATATTATTCTAATTAATTCTAATTATTTCAGTCAGCAAAATGTAAACAAATTGAGCAAGTTTTTGAATTAATATTCTTTAACTCATATCGATCCGTATTACTTGATTTCCGAAGTATATGACGGAAAGTTTAAATATTACAGAACTCCGCGAGTATTTGCAGTAGAAATACAAAAATACCACCAAAAAAATCCGCTTGAAAAGTTCTATGAAATCGAACAATGTAAAATAGCCATAAATTATAAACTAGGCCTACTCGAACAATGTAAACCAACCATACCATACTATATAGTCGAAGAATGTAAACAATGCATCACTACGCCATACATTTCGCTGAATATAACTTCGGCCCCTTTCAACGTATCTTTTTGGTATTAGTCTTATTTGAAACACAATCCAACACACTATTTAGAGTGTTATTTTCAAGCTTGTATCTGCAGATTTGCATGTTTTATTCCGGTATTTCAAAATATCTAAAATATTTTACGCGAGAGCTTTGACCGGAAGTTCGAGTTCAAATATCCGAAACAATGCGATGTTTACATCCCATCACGCGGGAAACATCGGAAATTGATTCTAAAGGTCAAAGTACACACGTAAAAATCTCGTATCTTGTAGCAAGTTTGTCAACAAGATGTCAACAAGTTGTCTTTGCACAGCTTGTCCCAAGTTGTCAACAAGTTTGGAACAAGCTGTTAACAACTTGTAACAACCTTGTAGATATTATCAGGCTTGTTACAAGGTTGTTCCAACAAGTCTGATTCAGTCATGATAGAGCAGTATTGTTACAACCTTGTGTTGTCAACCTTGTAACATTCTTGTTATATCATGACTGTATCAGACTTGTTAGAACAACCTTGTGACAAGTTTGATAATGCCACAAAGCTTGTTACAAGTTGTTAACAACTTAATGTTCCAAACTTGTTACAACAACTGGGAACAAGCAGTGCGAACACAACTTGTCGACAGCTTGTGAACAGATTTGTAACAACTTGTTTGCAGACTAGTAGCAAACTTGTGCGTTTTTACATGTGTACCTGTGGCATGATTTTCACGTGCATGGGCCTACGGCTGCTCCTTGTTGGCCAATTTTGGCGTGTGGCACGCACATGCAAGTAAAAACCCGATATTTTGACAAGGGCGGATTTTCATTTTTTTTAAAGGAGGGGTAGAAACATTTCTGGTGGGGTGCAAGCAGCACTACTGAGCGAGCTACGGCAGGGTTTAGGCGTTAAGGTTAAAGACTTTCACACTAAATAGGAGGGGTGAAGCAAAATGTTGGTGGGGCTGAACACTTTATAAGTGGGGTTAGAGAGATTCTAGGAGGGGTTTAACCCCCCAGTAAATCCGCCCATGATTTTGAAAAATTCGAAATAAATATTTCTACTTGTCGTATTCAAACGAAACTTTCTACATAAAAGCGCTTGAATACAAGGAATATTTCACTGCTATTGACTTGGGCGAATGCTGAAGAGTTTAGAAGATATTCAAGTTTTTCTCGATATGAACTACAAAATGTTTGGCCAAGCGGTGAGCAAATAATATACGATGTTTTGGTTTTGTGTAATGTTATGACGGCATTTGACCCCCCGTTCGAAAGGTTATTTTATGAGGATTTCAACAGTGGTTTTCGTTTTAAAGGGGGGTAAATACTTGCAGAGATATTTTAAATTTTCTCCTCTCCAAAGTCGAAATATGTATTAATATGACCGGATTAGTAAACCTACAAGAATACAAAATATTTCGTACCTGTCAAAAGCACATCTGTTCTCTCTCAATGTAATCCCTTCATTCGCTCCAGAACAAATATAATCCCAGGTGTTCTTTGGGAGAAATTCTTTGGCATGATTTTCAAAATCAGAAATACACACTGGCTCTGACATTATTCCACATTTCGTGTTTCCACACGGAGACAGAAATTTCACAACCACTTCGACCATTCACAAATAGAGCATGACAGCCATTGACAGAGGGCCCCCTATACCTCTTCACAATATGCTTTCACGTAAAAATATTTTGCCTTTTCACGAGTCACGAAAAAATTCCTTCACGTTCACGGAAAAATTGAAGCGATCACGATTCACGTAAAAATAAAACAAAATTCACGAATTATTATATGGATGTCTTCCTTAATTGTAGATTCATTGTACTCGTCTGTACTTACCTCGACATGCTTTCAAACCTCCAACTATGTCGAAAACAGGCTTCTGTACATCAAGTACTTCAAAAAACAGCAACAAACCGTATTTATTCCTTGGAAAGCTGATCACACAAAAGGTCACAAAACAGATGATTCACGAATCCCGCATATTTCTATCTGCCATTCACGGGTCACGGTTAAATCGAATCTTTCCTTCACGTGCACGTAAAAAGATTGGAAGTCATACCATCACGAATCACGGATTAAGAAAATCATCGATCACGTTTCACGGCTAAGTAAAATAAGCCCATCACGCTTCACGCAAAAAGTATAGGGGGCCCTCTTGACAGGCTCCCAGGTCAAAATGAGGTTTTGATTCATGGTTGATGAAGATTTCGCGAATTGCGCATTGTGCGCGGGAAATGGGGATTGCATTCTCGACCAATCAGGGGCAGGGGCAAGGTAGAAATAGAGATAACAGGGAAGTGTGTTGAAAACGAGGACCGAGCACGAGGACCAAGTGTTTTAATATAATTTCAACCCTTTTATTTAAATCACTTTTAATGTACGATATTCATATAACTTCCCAAACCAAATAGTTAACGTAAAATTTGACTAAATTCGTGGAAATTTATAAAAGTGCTTATTGTCTTTATTTTGGCTGAACTGTCAAAACATTGCAACAGAGAATATATTATATTGCTGTAGTTAATAGTTGTTAGACTATATTATAAAACAATTATACCATTTGCTCTAGTCGTATATAGCAGCGCATATATGGCTCCAGCTTGTGGTATAATTGTTTTAATTTTAAAGGTGATCTACAGTCCGATCTGCGCATGTGCACAAATGAGCCCACTTTTTATGATACAGACAGTTTAACTATGTTTTGAGTTCTTGAAAAGCCTGATTGTTGTTTCTTGATCATTTATTATACTCTAGAAGCTTGAAAATATAAATAGTTGTCGAATAAAGCTCAATATTTTGGACACAAAAATGTAAACAAAGGCTTTGTTTACATACAGACTGTAGATCACCTTTAAAATATATCATATATATACTGTACTTAATTAATTAATGTACTATACACAGAAAACTAATTTAATCAAAGTTTTGAACATTGCATTTCATGAGCAACCATGTCTCGTGAAATATCTTGAACATTGCAACATCCTATTTAGAAAATAAAAAAATATGTTGACTAAAAGACAGTATATAAACGTGTGAAAGATCTTTGTCAAATTATACATCCTTACCTGTAAGTCCCATGGCTAATTTGAATTCATCTTTGAAGATCTGTAGAACTTTGGCAACACCTTCTTCACCCTGGAGAGACAAGAATCAATTTAAGTTCTTGTGGACAGAAGGATAGCGTGGATAATAATGTATACTCTACCTGATACACCAGTCCCCATAAAACAGGTCTTCCTACAAAGACAGCTCTTGCACCGAGAGCTAAAGCTTTAAAAGCATCTGTACCAAACCTCACACCACCATCTAAATATACTTCACATTTCCCATCAACTGCAGACACTATCTCTGGCAATGCTTCAATCTAAAATACACAAGTATAGCTGGGTTACATTTCCTGAAAAAGCTCACTGAAGCAGCTTTGAACTCACAGATGATGGTCAACCTGTAGTTATCAAGAGCATGAAAATAATGTCTCCCATGTTTCAATAGTTGATCTACACACGTAGTTTCCCAACTTGTCAACAAAATGTGTTTGCAACAGGCCTGTAGCCGAAGCTTGTCAACAAGTTGTAACAATGCTGTTATTTTACCATGTTGCTACAAGCTTGTCGACTTGAGTGTTTTAACATTTTTATGTGTGTAATTAAAAGTTAGCAATAGTTACCGTAGCAGGCACAGTGTCAAGTTGTCGCGCACCATGATTTGAAACTAAGATACCATCAACACCATACTGCACTGCCAACCTTGCATCTTCTGCAGTCAAAATGCCTTTTAAAACAATCCCTAACTTTGTCACCGATCTCAACCACGGAATAAGATCCCACGTTAGAGATAAATCAATCAATGTTTCAAATGAATCATAGCGACTCTTGACTCCAGTTTCGTAACTGTTGGTGTAGTTGGCATAGTTGGCTAACATCAAATGAGGGGGTAACACAAATTTATTGCGAATTTCAGCATATCTTCGTCCAACATAGGGCACGTCCACAGTCAAAGCAATAGCTTTGAAACCTGCCTTCTCTGCTCTTCGTATTAAGTCTATTGTAACATCTCGATCTTTGCAGACATACAACTGAAACCATTTTAATCCAGAGGATGCACTTGCAACATCTTCAATGGTTGATGTTGAACTTGAACTCAAAGTCATGCATGTACCAGCTTGGCTAACAGCTACAGAATAATTAATAATTATTTTCTAGAAAGAAAGAACCAACTGTAGTATACCCCTCCTCCCCCCCGCCTTGAATTAGAAAGGCATTTCTTTATTATCAATGCAAGCAAAGTTTTTAGAGTTCCTCACTCATTGGTTGATAGGGAATGTAAAGGTAGCTCTATTTTCTCCTCAATTATTGTATGACCTTCAAGTGGAGTTCAGACCAAGGATTGGACATGGGTGGTGACCACAAGGTAAGGGTGGTGACCACAACGCTACAAGAGTTGGTATTTTAGGGGGGATTAGAGTGTGGGGGTTAGGGGGAGTGCATGAAATCTAGCTCAGAGTGAACTACCTTTCGCTGTTGCAATTTCTCCATCAGGATGCGCCATCTTCTGCATGGCAGTTGGCGCGACACAAATTGGAAAATCAATTTTCTCTCCAAGGATTGTTGTGGACATATCAATGCTTGAAACATCTCGCAGTACACGAGGACGCAACCTCAGTCTGCAGAAAAATATACACATGGCCTGTTAGAAATTAATTTCGAATATTATTCTAATTAATTCTAATTATTTCAGTCAGCAAAATGTAAACAAATTGAGCAAGTTTTTGAATTAATACAAAATATTTCACACCTGTCAAAAGCACATCTGTTCTCTCTCAAAGTAATCCCTTCATTCGCTCCACAACTAACATATTCCCAGGTGTTCTTTGGGGGAAATTCTTTGGCATGATTTTCAAAATCAGAAATACACACTGCCTCCGACATTATTCCACATTTCGTGTTTCCACACGGATAGAAATTTCACAACCACTTCGACCATTCACAAATAGAGCAGCTTTTGTTTACACAACCACTTTCACAACCACTTCGACCATTCACAAATAGAGCCTCGCTTTCATGCATTGTCCAATCACCGTTCACTTGAAACATGAGAATGAGGCTTCCAGCCGGAGATGAGATTTTGATTGATGGAACACCGCGGAAAACGTCTGCGCATGCACCAAATTATGAAAATATGGCGGGGAATTTGAATATCAATTTCTAAACAGAGGCGTAGCCAGGGCTGGGGCCGGGGGACCCGGCCCCCCCTGGCAAAATTTTGGGCCCCTCCTGGCAAAATTTTGGGGCCCCCCTGATAAAATGTACTGTATAAAAAAGGGAATCCTTGATTATATAGCTTCATGCTGTCAATAATGCAAAAATTCTGTAGAATATATGCTTTGCTGGGCATCGGTGTGAAACCTAAAATCTTGTTCGCTTATTTGCAGCACACAGCTTGAAACACATACCTTTTCTAACCCTAATTATTTCAATATGTATTAAATGAGGGTTAGATGAAGTTTAAAACAATCTGTTTTTTTACAAGTGAATTTTTAATGCGGGTTCGGCAGTGGTGCCGTGGCCGGAGTTGGCGGGGGGGGGGGAAAGACCCGTCGGAAAATTGTCAATTACTTGCGCATACTGAGTTGGACGTCACTGGTGGTTGCTCAGCGTCTCTTCCCATGTGTTGCTGTTTATGCATACTGACCCTAATTCTTGCCCTGACCCAGAAAAAAAAACCAGCGAGACACTGAAACTATATCCCGTTTTTGTCCTTCTGCCTTCGTTCGGAACGAAGTTCACAGCGAATTTTGCCAAATTTTTTTCGAATTTTTCGTCCGACTTTGTTCTCTTGCTCAAACTATCTAATGTTGTCAGAATCTTCGTGGTGAAGCATCGGAAAAAGTGTTACGGAAATCGGAAAAAGTGCAACGAAAGTAATTGTAATGTTATTGTCCAGAAAAAGTTTTTACCGAAAAAATTGTCGACGGGGGACGGGGAGATTTAAAATGTTGTGTGGTCCGCAAAATCTTTTCTTGCGCGAACTTTGCGTCTCGAGTCACAGGCGGCTTGGCCCCACCTGGGTTTTTGCCGGCCCCCTCTGACCGAAAATCCTGGCTACGCCTCTGTTTCTAAAACAAAAACATGCTTATTAATTGGTCAAAAATTAGTAAAACAAACGAGAAAATATAGCAAATGGGTAGACTAGACATTAATTGAAATCGTCCTGGCATTTAAAGTATGGAATGAAATATAATTCATGTAAAAAAATGTTGATTTTAACGGACACGACTTCGAAATTTTTTGCAAAATTATTCAAAACAAAAATTCAAACTAAAAAGTCAAGAAAACTCTCGAAAAGTTAAGTTTCTTAACCCACTCAAATTGTAGAATAAATCCTGAAGTTTAATTATTGTGAACACGCAAATTTTTTATATTTGGCGACACAGTTTTTTTTTAAGAAATGTATCTCAAACGAAAATTCGGAAATTGTCATTGCTTAGTTGATAAACAAAATGTTTCAGACGATAAATTTGTCAACAATCACCTTTAGTTCATGTTCTTGTACAATACAATTTCTTGAACCTTCTGGCTGTATTTATTTCTAGTTTTTAGAATGACATGTTTATTTTTGCGCTTGAAATCTGGCCGTAAAGACGCACAATGAAGTCACTCCTTTTTACCGCCATTTTGAGCCTTCGGAAGTGGGGGAACGTTCGGAACAGCTTCTCATCAACACCGCGGAAAAACTTCTGCGCATGCGTCAACCTTACCTGAAAATGCTGAAATAGTATTGCGAACTTGATGAGATGAATTCTTCTCATCAAGTTCGCAATACTGTTACTATTACAGGTAAGGTTGACGCATGCTCAGACGTTTTTCCGCGGTGTTGATTGATGGTCGATGAAGATTTCGCAAAATGCGCATT
>CACRXK020013282.1:0-13774 GCA_902702795.2 Paramuricea clavata
TCGTATACTGAACTTAACTAAGCGTACTGCTTTGTTTCAGAGAATTAAAACAGAAATTACTTTGACGCAAAAGAAAATGCTGAAATATATTGCGATTTACGATTAAGTTAAAATTGCAATTCTATATACTAGATTATACATGCTCTTCGTTCAATCTGGTTTGTTATGCGACCTTTGTCAGTTTGTCTTGCATATGAAAGATTTATTACTGTATATATGATCACACCATCTTACATAACAAGTTATTGTCTTTGTCTATTGCTCATATTTGTTGAGGAAATATTGTTATAATACTTTGATATTTCTAAACCAGAAAGTCGAAATTCAAAATACCTGCCCTGAAGCAGAACTGCGATATAACAACGAGCCGGTAATGTGGCACTTGAAGTGTCACGCATTTAATCAAACATTGTCAGTAACATAACAATGAAATATTTTGAACAGTTCATCTTCACGAGAATATATTCATTTAATTTTCAGTCATATGCGGTAAAGCTATTAAGCATCTTAAATTAATATTTTAATGTGCTATATAGTATTATGCGCGTAACGACTATAACCGCGAATGTTTCGCGTTTGTATTCCGCTCATTAATTTACCGTGTCACTCAATAAGGTTATTAAAGCTGACATTTATATACCATCCACATACATCTTTCCTTTGACCTTTGTAGTGTTTTAAAACATAAATCATATCACGGTCATATGCATTTATACATCCACTTGTAAAACTATATGCAGCGTTCAAAATAGTGTGACATGCAAAGATTTGTACGACCGCGTTTGTGTATCATTTCAGTGGGTTATTAAAAACAAGAGTTGTTGCTGAAATTGGTGGCATACTGTATAAACTTAGCCAGCGCGCAGTCTCATGATATCGACATCGTTTTGAAGTCATAAGACTGCGCGCACATGCATGCAGGAATATGTTCGCCACCACAGAAACATAACTAAATATATTGTATTTTTATATTTATGACAAAACTACGCAAATATTTATTGTTTTTATTATAAATCATAAAAATCCAATAAATACAATATATTTAGTTATGTTTCTGTGGTGGCGAACATTCGTGAAAATAGTCAACCCCCCCTGTCATGTGTCCACGAGAAGTTTTCGCGAAGATTGCGCGTGACTTTCAAATGATTTGTTTTTTATTTTGAACCTAAATGGTATATGGGAGGATTTTTCCTTCCTAATGCATGGGACAAATTTTGCCAATTTTTGGATTGGGACTATTCTACAATGAAGTACTCTTGGATACTGTAATCTAAATACATATGGAAACGAAGAAGTTGCATTTATCAGACAGAGAAGCGGCGAGCCATTAAAATGGCGGCAATTTGGCGGAATATCGAAGGACACAATATCGAAGGTAAAATACACTGCACTGTTACAAAAGTGGATGAAACCTTCTTTGAAATCTTCTTCAGCCATTTATGATTATGTAAAAGTACAATAACTGGATGATATTTGCGAGATTCGGCGATAAAAAGCAAACAAGACGGCAAAATATGGCTGAAATCGTGTTTTCGTGGGGGGTAAGTGAAATAAAATGTATTATATTTAAAGAAAACAATGACAATCCTTATGGAATCAACAATATTTATATTAAATTAAGCATAGTTTTTCACCCCATGATAATTTTTTTAGGAAATAAGAATATTTAATTTCTGCCAGGCATATTAGTTATTTTGTGCATAATCAGCAATTTACCTGGGGTGGTGCATAGTCATTTTCTGGTAAAATATTATACTTCAACAAATTTTTCCTTCCAATGACCACCCCTAAAAGCAACCCTTCTAAACACTATAAGCACTTCAGAAAGGCTATCGCTTTTCCTTTTCGGAAGTTAGAGCTATGTCGACACTGCCGTTTTATACTTAGCAAGCTGCTCCATACATTTTACTGTTCGGAGTACTCCGGATTTTTGGAACACTAATGGTATGGAACAGAAGACATGCAGTCACATGACTGTTCTGAACTGTTCTGACTACCCCGATTTTCGAGGCAGCCAGAACAGACACGTAACACTGCCTATTTCCTCGTGATTGGAAATGGAGGCGACAGATTTTGTGTATCCAATGCACACTGCATAGAAATGCATAGAGAGTTATTTTGAAGGGTTAACCGCTATATATCAACATATACTTATTATATGCTATTTGAACGCTAGGCAGGGCCGTAGCTAGAAGCGATAATTGGAGGGGGTGTATATTCATATATTCATGTAAATATAAGGTGTATATTCACACCGTAAAAAAACAATCGCTTTCAAAGGAAATCCGTCGTGCAGAACACGAATATATATAAAGTATTACGGTGGCCCGTAAGGGCTACGTCTTCTCCGTACAAATCTATCGCTTCTCCGTGGAAATGCAGTTTCTTCGTGCAAATCCGAATGTTCTCCGTACAAAATCACTTGCTCCGTGCAAATCCGATCGTTCTCCGTACAAATGTGAAGCTTCTCCGTACAAATATGAAGCTTCTTCGGCAAATATGAAGCTTCTCTGTACAAATGTGAAGCTTCTCCGTGCAAATTGAAGCTTCTCCGTACAAATACGAAGCTTCTAAGTACAAATATACCGTAATGGCGAATCCCCCCCGTCCAACAGAGAACTACAACTTCCAGGGGGAGCGGCCGAGAGGAAAATTTCTGTTGCTTGTAGCTTGCTTGTGCAAATATATTCCAAAGCTTCTTTTACAAGTGATAATTTGGCGTTTAATTTGACTAACATAAAAAATTGGCATGAGCCAATGCGAAGACAATTGTCACAATTGTGGAAATAGAATTGCTGGTGAGTCAAACTTCCATGAGTCTATACTTAATTTATTAATATATTCTAAGTGATGACTAGTATAGTCATTATTGACAATTACTTCGTATTATATTTATAAGTAAATTGTAGAATTTGTAAAAAACAAAAGAGAAGGGTTGTTGAATTCATCTATTCGCAATTTTTACATACATGTGTTATCGTGTTGAATTCACAAATTATACGTGTTTCACGGTACTTCAAATCTTCAATGTTCTGCCACCCCCTTGGCCATGGGCACCCCCTATACACCTACCATACCTACAGTCTGTAGGTGTGTTGATCTGTGACAGTTGTCATTACCCCTTAAAATAATTTAGGTCTGTTTATAGTCTTCTATTCATAACTCCCTTAGTTGCATTCTACTTGTTGACATCCATCTACTTGTAGGCAGTGAAAATTAAAGCCAACCACCAGCATGAGATTAACCATTAGATACAATGCACCCCAATGCACTTTTTATATTTTTTTTATATTTTTTTATAATATTCATGCAGGCATTAATATTTAAAAATAGGATTTATTATTATTAATAATAGGACACACTATTAAACATTGGCATAGATATCCATGTACAATTTTTGTTTACAGTTGCTGATCAGTCATCAGTTGATCTTGAGAAGGAAGTCATTGAATATTATTTTAACTGTGGCTATACTTATGAAGTTATAATTGATTTCTTGAAACAACATCATGGAGTTTTGATGAGTATTCGCACTCTTAAAAGGAGGCTTCACACATATGGCTTAAATCGAAAGGGAGTTCCAGTGGATGAAAATAGTGTGCGAAACCTAATACGAGTTGAGATGGCAGATGCTAGGGAGCAGTCAGGATATAGAACCATTTGGCATGCACTCAGGCTGGTTCATAAAGTGCATCCACCAAGAGAAATGGTGAATATTCTACGTGAGCTAGATCCTGCTGCAAGCCAAGCAAGAAGAGCAAAAAGAGTAACAAGGAGGAAATACTCATCACCAGGACCAAATCACCGTTGGCATGTAGATGGTAAGCTTAATCGTATTATAAAGATTAATGCCCAGCATAACGTACGAAAGAGAGCCATATAGACAAAAATATAGAAATAAAATTTATTTAGAAGTACTAACGTTTCGTCTTTAACCTAAGACATCTTCAGAGTAAATGAATATAGTATGACAATAAGTTACAAATATGAATAAATTATTTACAATATCAAATTACAAGGTGATGAGGTAATAGGAATGCAGAGGAGGGGGGGGGGGGGGGGGTTAAAGGAGAGAATCAGCAAGGTAGCTCCATTCCTCTCTCACTCCTCTGACTATTTAAGTCTGGGGAGGGGGTTGGTTGGTTGGCATTACATATGGCCTATCGTTTATATATTTAATATATAAAATAATACTCCCAAACAATATTAAAAAATACAAAATATTGTGACCCCCTTCCCCCACTGCAATAACAAATGCCAATAACCCACCCCTGCAAAAAAGGACCCAAAATTTTGCTCTGTCGCATAATTTACACACACCCCTTACCATAAATAATGAACATACGCTTCGAAGGTAAAACTTTATTTAGTTCAAATTAAAGTGCTTATGAGACGAAATTTTTGCTTCATTATTTTATTGCTTTATTAAAAAGTACGTACTGCTCAAATGATGAAGAATGACGTTTACAGTTTATTCATATCTCATTCCCAAGTTATCACACTTTTTATATTTCGAGTTGTGACGTCACTAGTTTGACTCGAAATAGTGGCAATAACAAGAAAATCTGATATCATGGTGATCGTTTAATAAAATTTAATGAAACTTGGCACACTCTGTGGGTACAACGAATTGAACAATTTGGCTTGTTTATATGGTTGATATGGCAACACACTCGTCCCCAGTCCCTTCTCTTTGAATTTCTACATGATCCATTTCCAAAGAAATAAATAGCAATTCTGCAATTATCGCTTATTACTATAATACCTGTATCAGTTTAAACCGTTATAACAAGCAAACATCCTTTGCAAGAGGTCTACAGGAGGAAATGTGTGAAAAGGAAGATAGGATACTGGGGACTAGTGTGTTGCCATGACAACCAATGACCTGCCAAAAATATTCATGTGGGCGCACCCACTAAGTGTACCAAGTTTCTTTATACTCACCAAGATATCAGACTTTCTTGTTATTGCCATTATATTAAGTCAAACTTGTGATGTCACAACTCAAAATATAGAAAGTGCGAGAGAGTTGAGAATGAGATATGAAAAAACTGTAAACGTCATTCTTTCATCACTCCAGCAGTACTTTTTAGAAAAACAATAAAAACGAGGTAAACATTTTGTTTCATCAGCACTTTAACCTTCAGTTGAAAACCCGAAACATTTTACAGTTTATACCCTGTATTTAATTGAATCAGGAATGGATTTTCTGGGGAGGGGTGCACCCCCTCCCCTCCCTAGCCATGAGGGGATGTAGGGGGATGCTAATTTCCATATCAAAACAAGGCAATTGCCATTGCATGATCAAATAAATATACAAGAGGCAAAATGATATACAGTAATTTGAGTAATAACATGATGATAACTTCATATTAAGTGAATAACAATCCAAATACTCATTCACCCATTGAGTGGCAGCACTCCCCCTGACGGGTGAAATTGTCTGGCATTAGAGAGTACAATAATATAGTAGGGCGCATTGAACCTTAAACCGACACCAACACCCACATAGCACCAACCATACTCACCCAGCACTAAAGTCTAAAGCACCCCGCCCCCAAGATCACGCTGGATCCATCCCTGGATTAAATTATTATTTTGAGCGAATGTTGTCTAAATAAATGTACAACTGTACACTCTTTTTAAATTTGCACCATATCTGTTCAAAGGTCACGATAAATTGAAACCATTTGGTTTCCCAATACATGGTGCTATTGATGGGTACAGCCGTAAAGTACTATGGCTAGAGGTTGTCAAATCAAACAATTCACCCGGAGTTCCTGCTCATCTTTTTCTTGAAACGGTCAAACAGCTCAAGGGATGCCCAATTTTACTCGGGACAGATCGCGGCAATGAGAATGGGAAAATGGCAGCAATGCAATGTTTTTTTCGAGCTAATGGCAATGACGAGTTTGCTGCAGATAAATCCCACAAGTATGGGACGTCCACACGCAATCAAAGAATTGAAAATTGGTGGTCTCATATGCGAAAAATGAGGACACATTGGTGGATAAATTTCTTCAAAGACATGTGCAGCTCTGGTACACTCAATCTGTACAATGAAGTTGAGAAAGAATGCCTTTGGTTCTGCTTTAATGGTGTGTTGAGTGATGATCTCCAGAAAGTTAAAACCAGCTGGAACTCACATCACATCCGTCCATCAAGACACGACAATGTTTCTGGGTGTCCAGATGTATTATTCTATCTTCCTCAACGGTCTGGTGGTCTGGACAACCTGCAAGAAGTTTCTGATGTTCAAATTGCAGAAATGGAACTCCAGGTTGATGCAAGGGAAGAGGAAAATGAATATCAGGAATATTTTCATTATTTAATGGAGAACGAAGAGATTCTAAACCCTACAACTCCAGAGGTAGCATTCAATTGATGAACATAGCATCTTAGGCTTAGCAAATAGCAAGTGTACTGTCACAAACACAGGTGTATATATGTAGTTCTATACTGCGTAATGTACATGACATGCTCTATTAAATAAGCACATACAATTTTTGGAATGGGCAATGGGCATGTGTTATTTTTGTTGGTAAACAGGAAATCTTCCGGGTTTTATAAACTGCTGTTATTACTGTTGAATACTATTTTTGAAATGAAGAGTTAGTCCATCCGGTACTCCCACCCCAGATTTGTTTTCTTTCTTCTTAACTAAACTTTACTATTATAGTGTTTTAATTAAAGTCCTCAGAATACAAAGTAATATGTAAATAATTGAATGATCTACACAATGTGGTTCTCAGCAACCTGGCATGCACCTATTTTCAGGTACGCCATGTTTTGGCACATAGTCCTGGAAAGAAGGATCTGGAAACGCGGGTAACGTCGATCGTCTTTGTTCTATATTTATGTTCTATATTTTTGTTCAGGTTTGTGCTCCTTACTTTGCCTTCACGCTTGATGGGCACATTTACATAACAAGGTTAACCAATAGCAGCATTTCTTTATAAATGTTAGTGAACGCAAAACAAATTAAAAGAGTGTACACCTAATTATTTGTGACCCTCGACATGAGTTGTACACTCCACTGCTGACCAGGTTGGTCCATGACGCGTTTTCACACGTGCACACTGGTTTCCAAGAACTACGGTTGGCACTACCACTGGTAGTTTCTGAGGTTCTACTGTAGTATCAGCAAAACATAAAGGCCTTAAAACAGTCATTATCTGCATAGTATCATCTCTGAAAGGATGATTTTCCAAAAAGCACTTTTAAAAACCTAAGAACGTAACGTAAATTTTTTTTAAATTATCCTATCCTTTTTGTACATAACACTAGATTTGCTCATTTAGTCATTTGCTGTACTTAATTGCCCTATAGTCTGCCAAAACCAGCACACTCAATTAGAGCTGAATTCATGATGAGAGTGAATTCAAGTGCTTCATAATGAACGGGAACAGTGATGCTTAGATCGCATGTTGAAGAAATTGGTCGACATTTACATCCTTCGGTGCAGCCATGTTTGAATTTGACACTGATAGGATTAGGAAAACCCAAAGGAGGTATGGTCTTCGTTCCTGTTATGAACTGAACCAGCTTTGGCAAAGAGCATCCTACAAAATGAAAATTTTAAAAATGAAATAACTTACATGCATGGGATGCCTGCAGAGTATAACACATACAGCATACAGCATACAGTATATATATTGCAGTAATCGAAAACACGGTTTGAGAAGAACGAATGAAAAATCGTACACTAGTTTGCCAAAATATTCGCAAATCGTTTTTCTGCTTTAACTTTAAGTGGCTGTGTACTGTAATAGAAATATAAGAACAACGAGAATGAGTTCTTGTGAACCGGGAAATTCAAACACGAGAAAAAAAATGTATGAAAACGCGAGGCTGCAGTCCGCATGTTATTGTTTAATAATTCTTTACGAGTGTTTGGATATCCAGGATACCAGCTGAAGTTATTTGTATGACTTTTCAAATGAACGTCCATTAAAATAGCATTAATGCAAATAAAAAACATTGCATAAATTTAAAGTAAATTACCTGTATCATCGCATTCAATATCTTCAACATAATCACTAAAGAACTTAAAAATATCAATTTCTCGTTCTCTGTTGTTTGAGCCAACCTCGCTAAACTTCCCTGTAACACCAGCAAGAAATTCTTCAGGCTTTAATAAAAAACACCCATAATCTACAAACACATGTTCCAACAAGTTTGGATAATTTCTAACTAAATCGTGTGTGCCAAAGCAACGAAGGCCATCCATAATCTGGTTCAGCATAGGCAGTAACTTGCTAAATTCAAACATGACAATAGATCTAAAATAAAGAATAAATTAACCCTGTAGGAACTTATGACAACATTTTGGCTGAGTGAGACATTTGGTAAGCTATTTATTCTGTGACAGTGGTCCTAGCAACGCAGGTCAATGCAGGTCAGCCCGTCTGTTATGAAATCAAATTTTTGAAACACGATATAATTGCTGCCGAGCGTCAGCGAGGCAGCACACTATTCCTGACGTTCTTGCTTTTTCGTGTCCAGTCCTTCCGGCCGAGTTATGTATAGTCGAATTCTCGATTCGAAGAAGGGAGGATGTCGGTTTTCCGGGACATATTATGTATTCAAGTTCGTTTGTATATTTGAGGGGGTTGTTCAACAAAATTTTGTATTCAGTGTTTATTTATCGATGTGATGAAACGAGGGAAACAGTCAAAATTATAAACAGCCTTTCAGGCTTCATATCTCTGCTATGAAGACTACTATTAAAGTGATTTAATATTTGTAAGTTTAGACTATATAATCAGTGTTTATTTATCGATGTGATGAACCGGTTTAATATAAAGTTGCGAATATCCCGGTTTAATATAAAATTGCGAATTATATCGAGGGAAACAGGGTTCGTATCTCCCCGGCCTCCCCGGTATCGATCTCCGCTATGAAGACTATTATGTCTATCAGTCCATGGCTATTGGCCACATATACTTATGGCTATACCTGTACTATAAAAAATCTCTGGTTAATATGTATATTTACGAGTTTGAGAATCGAGGGAAACAATTAAGGTTCATATCTCTGCTATGAAGACTAATATGTCTACGGCTACCTTATTTATGGCTACCTACTACAGTCTACAAATCTCTGGCTACTATGTATATGAAAGAGTTTAGAATTTATAAACTATTCAGTTGTTCAAAGTCGAGAATTGTATTGAATTATAATTTTAGTCAAATGTCCACAATATACCTTAATTAGTACGCAAATTTTAGTGCTGCCCGATATAATCCGCGCGCAAAACTTTGTGGTAGTAAAGATAAAGCGTGCGTTCAAATACCAACAAGAACTAAAACATTTGTTGTATGGTTCTCGACATTTGCCTAATACAATAATAGTACGATGCGAATTTTAACAAGTAAGATATGGTATCATATTTCATTATATAAGGAACAATCAACAATGTAAACTGGTGATACATTTCGTCGACATAACTTCGGCCCCTTTGGACATATATTTTTCGTAATAGTCTCATTCGAAGCAGAATCCAAAACACTATTTATAGTGTTATTTTCAAGCTTGTGTCTTCAGATTTTCATCTTTTATTTCGGTATTTACAAAATATTTTTAGCGCGGCCGGTGAAAGAAACGTACATCAAAACAAATACATCCTGGGGGTCTGTAAAAACCGGAAATAAATTCTACAGATCAAAGTACTCCCAGTGTTTGCACGTGCATCGGGCTATATATGGCCAAGTATACACGTGGCGCAAGCGTGCGAGTAAAAACTCGATATTTTGAAAAATTCAAAATAAATCTTTTTACTCTGTGCCGTATTCAAACGAAACTTTCTACACGAAAGCACTTGAATACAAGGAGTATTTTACTCACATGACTCTGAGCAATTTCTGAAGAGTTTAGAAAATATTCAAATTTTTTCTCGATATGAAATAAAGAATGTTTGGCCAAGCGGTGAGTAAATACATGATTAGAAACAATAAAAATCGTAAAAAGGTAAAAATTGATAGACAGTAAATGCTAAAGTAGGGCGCATTGCCAGCTAATGGGTTGTTAATAAGAGACATTGGCAGATAGGTTTGTTAATTAACCCATTTACTGACAGTACTCTACCACTGACAAGTAAAATCGTCTGGCGTTACACATGCAGTGTAATTTAATTTGTCTGGCGTTAAACAGAGTTAGCTAATGGGTTAATAGACCCTATTAATGCTGTTTATCCACTTTTGACCCAATGGCCTCATTTTCATGTTGGTTATTTATAAGTTTGTGATTGGTCTTAAATGATGAACGAGAAACAAATTTGTGCAGGAATCATACGGCATATAACCATCATGTGCAGGCCTTCCATGCTAACAATGATGAAACGTCGAAATGAGCACATTGGGTCAAAAGTGAAAGGCTTCCCTTTACAGAATTGTGTTGAAGTATAAACTTTTGCATTCAATTCATGTGGCTAAAAGGCAGCACTTTCCTTGCGATAGCACCTACTAGTAATAAATATATGGTATACAGCTAATTCCTAAAAGGTTGTCCTTTGCAAACCTTAAACTCTCCTTAAACTCTAAGTGTGCAAAGCATAATGGGAGCATCATTTAATCAGTTCAGAAATCATATATGGGGCCAATTTCGTAGAGACATGGTAAACACGTCCTTACGAGAACAATTCATTCACAAATAGCTGGACTAATATTCAACTACTCAGCTTGAAACTCGTGCTCCCATTAAAATTTGCGCGCTTAGAGTTGAAGGTTTAGAGTTTTTAAAAGGTTTGCAAAGGTCAACCTTTTTTGAATTGGCTCTACTGTATTCAGTACATACAGCTATTTGTGTATACAATTGTACTGTGCAAATCTACCTTATAATAGCGTCCATGGAAGACAATGTTTCTCGCATCGGAACTCCTCGATATGCAACCTTTTGTAAAACGTCAAGAACCTCATCTGACATTAAAGTTGTCTGTAATGTGCTTTCATCAAGTCTTTTAACTGTAAATGATAAAGAAGATAATATATCATTTATACCAACTGCATAATGCGATATCTGTAAAGGAACAGACAATAGGCAGCCCCCAAAACATATTTGTGGAAAAAGTAATGATACTGTACATTGCCCATTGATTAGCAACTTGCAACAACTTATCCCAAAGCATGTTACAACTTACAATGTGTATAGTAACAATATCTCCTGTACATAAATTAATTACCCAATGTAACAACACCTCCCATAGTAAAGATACACGAGGCTTTATTATCTTATTGGGCACACAACTATAAAACATAAAAACTCATTATACTGCAACATGGTTGCTTGCATCACATTAATACAGTAAGTATGATTTACTGTGTATGCTATTAGACACTATAAATTCATCTACCAGATTAATGTATATAATGTGGTACAGTTTAAAGCAATTCTCTTAATGTTCAAATCCTTACTTTTACATCAGGGCTTCGCTCCCCCCGATCCTATGCTATGAATCTCTTTTACAACTCCCTTTCGGCATGTCATCACAATCTGCATTGCTTTTAGGTACTGCATGTATTTACCTTACTGATGACATCTTTGAGATGTAGATCGTCCACAACATCACCAGCAATATCAGTACTTATGCTGTCCACACCATTTGCAATGTATAAGTATACACATTTGTTAAAAAAACATGGAGCAGGACCACCTTGAACAATTAACATGCTCATCAGTTCCCCAGCGATTTTAAATTCCTCCTTGGCAAGAGCATCCATATTGACAACAGGAGCACCATTAAGAAAAAGCTTTCTTCGTACTTGCTCCAGTGATTCTATAATATATCAGGACAAAAACAATAAATCCTAACAAGTGGTATGGTTAGCCAGAATGAAGAATTATGCTACAGCTTCAAGGTTACAAAACACCGTGGTCTAAAATCTCAAAAATATTAATTAAATTCAATGTACTGTACCAATAAAAAATTCACGCCGGGGCCCTCCATCATCTACAGCAGGTTCTCCAATGAATATAACTTTCAGTGTTGCATTCTCTTTAAATTGTCGTCTGGGATTTTTGCGTGCATCTACATAATCTTGAAAGGCATACTTTCTTCTGATAGAAACTCTATTTGTATTATCCTTGTTAACATTTGGACACAATTTAGATTAAATAACTTCCTTAATTTCTTCAATGGTAGGATCAACACTGGTATTTTTGGGTTCACCTGATAAGACTGAAATCCCAATAATATTTTCCACATCATTGTCATTGTCATCATCATCGCTCACAATGCCAACAGGGTCAAACCGATCGACACATTCATCTGCATGTGTAGCAATTTCGTTGGCAGTAAAATGACTGAAACACAAAGGACACACAACCTTGCTGCTGTTATCATCATTGGATAACTGATTGTCACCATTGGATGGCTGAATATCACCGTTAAAAAGAAATGGTCGAATACTAGGCTGAGTAGAACTAGCTAGCTCTAGCTGAGTAGATTTTCTTTTAACTGGTCGAATTTGGGCATCTGCACTTGAATGACGTTTGACCTTCTCCGGCTGTATTTCATCTACTTCATCATCAGTTACCATAAAATCCGTCTCGGCCCTTTGTAAACATCGTACAGCACACAAATGCAAATTAATCTTAGAATATGGCTTTCCCAACTCTTCTTTGTACTTTCGTAGTGTGAAAGTGTCCTGTGAAGAACGAAGATACTGAACCACAGTATTATCAGGGTATAAAAGTGGTATTCCACATCACAATCAAATGTTCGAAAATGTTTTGAGTGCTTTGTAACAGCCTCATTTAACAGATGGTTAGCATCGATGTCTGGATCCACAGTTAGAAGAAGTGTTCTACCTTTCAGGGATTTCAAAGATACATCTTCCTGATAATGTTTAATACCGACTTGTATTTTGACCTTTCTCACAGACTTATCCAGTGCCTTTTTTAAGGAATTTTCACTGGGGAGGGGACAGCAAAAAAAGGCAAAACGAAAAATATGGGCTGTCGAGGTTTGGCGAACGCGCGAGTCTGAAGAGAGATTTTGTAAAACTTTAATTTATTAACTCCACCTGTATTTTACTTTAAAGAATAACTTCAACTCTTTGTAGCTATAATCGTAAAGCTATACCAGTGGTGTAGCCAGACCTTAATTTTTTTTTGGGGGGGAGAACCTCATGCGCGCCGAAGTGTGAGACCGTCTAGGAGGGTCCGGGGGCATGCACCCCCGGGAAAACTTCTAAATCTAGGGTCCCTGAATTGCGATTTCAAGCATTTTGGGAGTGAAATCTAGCAGAATTCCGAAGATTATAAAGTACATCGAAGACATGAATTTTTCCAGACATTTCTACTCGGAATTAAATAAATTGGAAAAGTCACCTTGAGGAGACTAGGAGGAGGGGTCAGTGTCACCTTATTTCCTCTCTGTGATGCTGGGGGGGGGGTATCCCTATGTGATTTTGATCAGAAATGTTGTATTTAAATCATTTTCGGTTCTATGAGACACCATTTCCGCATTTCCGCTTTCTCAAACTAAATGTATTCTTCTTGAAACAGCATTCTATTGGATTGTTTGCATGAAATCTATCGCTATTATGAAATACTTGGTGAAGAACAATATGAATTACACACAAGATAGCTGTGGAGGAGGCTATGGAAGGGCCTAATCTCATTATCAAGTAAATCAACTGCAATTCTGACAGCAATCATGAGCAATTCTGCTTCGCACTTCGGGGGCAGAAATGGCTTTACTGGGGGAGGGGGCATTCTTTCCCTGGGGGGCAATCCCCCCCTCCCCCCCAGATATATAGTTTAAAAAGGCACT
>CACRXK020013283.1:0-14196 GCA_902702795.2 Paramuricea clavata
AAATTTTACAAGAGAAATGATTAAATTAGTTATTCTATATTTACAGAAGTTTAAAATTACATTACAATTTATAATTCTATATTACAGAAGTTTAAAGTTACATTACAAATTAGCTATGAAACTAGAAAATTTCTAAAAAAATGTTAGTCAGTCTAAAACTGAATATCAGAATCGATTGTCAGCTAATATTATTGATATGCCTTGCAGATGAAGGGAAAAAACTGTTTCTAAATCTGTTCGTTTTGGTCTGAGGAACAACAAAAGACCTTGAGTGTCTAAGGTCGTAATTTGGAAAGTATCTAGATGGTACATGATTATGCATATTAGCTACTGGTGATGTGGTGATTTCATTAAACAGTTTCTCGCATGCATCCACACGCCTGTCACTTAATGGTTTGATGCCCGATTTTTGTAAACAATCCGCATAACCTGTCAGTGGATAGATGATTGATAAAACACGCTTTTGAACCCGTTCCAGGGCATTAGATAAGTAGGAAGGAAGGGCGAAGTGGAAAACTTGACAGCTGAATTCCATGACTGGTCTGACGCAGGTAGTGTAAAAATTTATTATGTCAGCTTCAGGTACGTGAGCACGTTTCAACTGAATAATAAAATAAATGCGTTTGTTCGCCTTCTTAACTATGTTAGTTATGTGTTGGTTCCATTTTAGGTCTTTAGAAATTGTCAAACCTAGGATTCTTGCGTGGTTCACTGTCTCGATTTGGCCTGAGATGATCTTAAGGCGCGGAAATTCTTTCTCAGGTTTTGTAAAACTGATAACAAGTTCCTTGCACTTGGAGGCATTTAATTGCATCTTGTTTTCTACAGACCAATTTTGAACACAATCGACTGTATCTTGAATTTTACTGGGTGTGTTGATGTAAATGATTTCAGATACCGTAGTATCATCGATGTATTTCCATCGCTCATGATGTGGGGGGCGTAGGTCATTTATCATTAGGATGAATAACCAAGGTCCCAATTTGGTTCCTTGACGGACACCGGAAGGAATGTCAATCCATTCAGACATACAGTCTCTTGCAAGTTTCTCCCGTTGTTGCCTGTTCATCAGAAAGTCAATTACCCAACGTTTCCAGTTCCATCTGTGGCTTGAGTCCACGCATGAACCATAGAAATTAAGGCTTTTGTAGCAGATGATCGAGGGATGCCACCAAATTGAAAAGGATCAATTGACGACAACACTGCTGGAGCGATATATTTTTCAACAACAAACTCTTCTGCAAGTTTAGACAGAACCGGAGTTAACGAAATAGGTCGGAGCTGTTTGCTTATGTCTTTAACAGGTTTCTCTTTCGGAATAGGTGTAATGTTAGCTTGTTTCCAGCATGAGGGCAGTCTTTTTTGCTTGTAGGACGAATTCAATAAGTCCGATACAGAGGGAGCAAGGATTTCGGCATAATCACGAAGAATCCAATTGGGGATATCATCAGGGCCCGGAGCTTTATGCGGGTTCAAGCTTTTCAGTTTTTTCAAGACCGATGCAGTATTTGTCAAATTCATGTTTACATCTAACGGATAATCAGGAATCTCCTCAAACAAGGTGTTCAAATCTGTAACATTTAAGGGATCATAAGTATTCATTGGTTCTATTAGGCTTTTGTTAATTAAATCTGCAAAACCTTTGTTTGTTAAATGTTCTGTATCTTCGACATGAAGTTGGTTAAGCAAACTGCCAGATACAGGTCTCATACCGGAGATACGTTTAACCTCTGTCCACCAAGATTTGGGGTTAGACTTTTTCAGATTAGCAACTTTTGAAGCAAAATAGTCTGCCCGGCAAGATTTTCTCATTCTATTCTCTTTATTTCGGTAGAATTTGAAAAGAGTAGTGTTATTAGATGAAAACGCACGTTGTCGAAACTTGATCAGCTGTTTCAATTTTTCGGTTATCCATGGGTTGTCGTTGCGATGGAATTTAACGTGTTTCTCAGGCATAAGGATGTCATAACCCGTCTTTATTGCGGAGCATAAGATATCACAATTCTTATCGCACGGTTCGGAGGAATCGATAAGTTGCCAGTCAAAGTTACTCAGATATCGACCAAGTTCTTTTTTGCGTGATTGACGAATGTCTCTTTTTATTACTGTCTTTCTACTTGTGGTTTCAATCAATCAATCAATCAATCTGTTTAATTAAAACCAATTTGCAGTTTTTAAAGGAAAACTGAATTACATGGAGTACTAATATAGCATAAAAATTTATATTAAAATGTACATATATATATATTATATAAAATAATGTTTATTTAGTTAGGACTGTTAATTAACTATAAAGCTAATAATATTTCCTAGTCACGAAGTTTTTTAACCGTTCAGTGGTTTCTGACCATAAAGGTTGTTCGGCCGTTCTGTCATTCCTTAAGTCATAATCATGAGTTTTTACCCCTGGACGAATTTCCATAATTTGGGTCAAAGGGTTGTAGGGTGAAACATCACGTCGCAGAGATTCGACGAATTTCTTGCAAGAGATGTCTCTACGAGTACTCAGATACTGTAAGTTTGAAATTTCAAGGGCTTCATCATATAACAGATCTGGATAAGCTATTCTCAATGCTCTCTTTTGAACAGATTCGAGAATGTCAGATAATGATTTAGGTATTGACGACCATACAGGGGATGCATATTCAATTCTGGATCTGATGAATGAGATATATATTTGGACGATGTCAGATGCTTGAAGACCAGCCTTTTTTAACAGACGCAATGCGTATAAGCGAGAATTTGCCTTTTTCAATACCATGTCGACATGAGTATTCCATGACAAGTCGTTTGATATCCATACACCTAGGAGTTTGAAAGAGGACACAGTTTCCACCGGTTTACCTGCAACATAGATCGGGTTTTCATCATCAGATCCTTTATATTTAAGAAAGTTGATCAACATTTGTTTGCATTTCTTATAATTTAGTTCCATTCCACGTTCTAAGGCGTAGTCCGAGATTTCATTTACGACTAATGGCATTAAACTGGATGAAAAACGTGGTATAATCTCTAGGGCTGAGGTGTCATCCACAAACTTGATCCTACTGGGCCAGTTTTTGAGTAAGGAATTAATGAGAACAGCAAACAATAATGGACCCAACTTTGTACCTTGTGGTAAGCCACCATTTGTTTTCTTCCAAGAGGACATAGAAGTTCCCACCCGGACACATTGTTCGCGATCGCAGAGGAAGGCTTTAATCCACCGAATTATAGAGGGATGGGTACCAAGCAGGGTTAACTCTTTAATAATAACATTGTGGTCTACTAGGTCAAAACCTTTCTTGAAATCTGCAAAGAACAATCTGGCAGTACAGGAACCTCTCTCAAGAGCAACCAAGATTGAATGTAAAAGGTACACCAAAGCGTGGGTCGTTGATTTCTTTGGGAGTGCAAATTGTTTGGTGTCAAGTTTATTTGCAACTTCAGGAAAAAATTTGTCCAAAGTACAATCCTCCATAACTTTGGCGATCTGAGATGTTAAAGATATTGGTCGTAGGTCGTCTTCGATATTCTTTGGGGGTGATACCTTAGGGACAGGCACTACAATAGATCTCTTCAAAGCCTTTGGGAAGGTGCTTGTGTCATGGATGAGTTGAAAATGTCCGAGATAACTGGGGCAAGCTCAAAGGGAAATGTTTTCAGGATTTTATTTGAAAACAAGTTTCCTATAGATCTGTTGGGCGTCAACGAGATAATGGTTTGGTACTTTTAGGCCCTCCTCGATTTGGTCGAGAGCTAGAGGGTCAAAATGTGATGTAAGGGCAGTAAGACATTTATTAAAATTTTTGGCGAGTTCTTCACAATTCCGAACATCATCAGAAAATAGCTGAGAATACCAAGAATTTTTTGACGAGAGACCACCAATGGCTTTCACTTCTTTCCACCATCTTGCCGGGTTAGCATTTTTTAATTTCTCAACTGACCTCATATAGTAGATCTTTCGTGCAACTTTAATGCATGATTGGACTCTGTTACGCCAATATTTATAAATATCTGAATTTTTCCCGCTTTCGTGTAAGGCTTTTTGGCGTCTCCCAATAGCAGACTTTATTGATGACGTCATCCAAGGCTTATCACACTTTCGTACTTTAATCCGTTCCAAGGGAAAGAATTTTTCAATCATCACAGTCATTGTATCGTTAAACTTTTCATATTTTGTATCACAGTCATGTATGTCCAAGATAGGAGACCAGTCAAATGTAGTGATATATCGTCCAAAAGGCCGTATCCTGCTATCTCTGAGATCGCGTTTCCATATATGTGAATTGTCTGGCTTTGAGGGAGAAGGTTGGGCTTTCATAAGAATCGTATAATGATCACTGGTTCCAATGGGAGGAAGTTGGATTGATTCGTAAATATTATCCACCTTTGAGTTGGTTAAACACCAGTCTAAAGTTACATCAGCTCTGGTAGCTACCTTGACTATCTGCGTCAGACCAGCCATTCTTTTAAGATGGTTTGCATCGAGACCCGTGCTTCTAAAATTGAAGTCGCCCGTAATTAGGACCAAAGCTTCAGGGTGGGAATATAAAAATGAGTCCACATTGGTTTGAATGTGTGAATACAATTCTACATTTTCAGTTTGGCGGGATGCTGTTGAATGGTAAACAACAGCCAGTAAGATAACCGAGACAGAGCGGGGTAGCTTCTTTGGTCTCACTGATAACCACAGTGATTCAATCGAAGAGTTTTCAAATTCCTCAATTCGTCTACAATAGATATTGCTATTTATGTAGGCACAAACACCTCCGCCGTTTGAAACCAGTCTATCGTTCCTAAACAGATTGAAATTGGACAAGGATACCAAATTGTCAGGAATTGCAGGAGATAACCAAGTCTCTGTAATGCAGACCATGTCCGTTTGGTTAAAAGACACCACAGCGTCAAGTTCGTCGACCTTGGACGTCAGGGAGCGGAGATTACAAATTAAAAGGTTTGGTATTTTGGTGGAGGGTAACGTAGACTCAAATTTTAAGCGTTCAAGTGTATTAGTTTTTTGTACTGAATAGGAGTATCGTGATGGGGTCGATTCTGGTAGATCGCTGATCGGGAAAAGCATAGGAATGCATGTGGGAGAGGACTCAAGGGAAATACATGGAGTGGAGCTCTGTTTATGAGGATTTAGTAAAATCTGTTTTGGTGGATCTGGGAGGATAATCGGGGAAAACTGGACGAGGGTAGTGGGATTTCCATTAACGGCCTTGAATAAGATGGGGGTCGCCATGGGTGTAGGCTGTACGTTTGGAGCTGCTGAGGTTGGGCTGTGTGGACGTTTGGTGGCAATGGCACTTGCGCTTGGGATAAAAAAGAGGCAGGTGGCAAATGGCTACTAGTAGTGGTTTTTAATACCGATCTTCTGGTTGGTACCCAAGCGTGGGAGAAATCACATCGATCGTCTTTCAGACAGAAGCCTCTGTTCTGCAAAAAAGGACAGGGGACATTATGTTTATGTGTATTGTGAGATGGTTTAAGATGCTGAAAGTCGCATCGGTCTCCCTTTCGACACCAACCTCGACGCAGAAGAAATGGGCAAGGAGTGGAAATCTTTGGTGGGCGGTCGTAACGATTCTTATTTGTCTGCTGGGTTCGCGGTTGCAAGGTCAAATTTTCATAAGTAGGTACACTAACTTCTGGATTGGACTGCATATTAGGCGCATTACTTTCCGGTATTCGGTCTTCGTTGGCCTTTTTCTTAGTGCTTATGGGGACGTACTGCGTTGTAGGTGTGACAGAAGATATTTCAATAGCACCAGGGAATTTTTCTATGGAGGCCAAGGCCATCTTTTCTTCTAATTTGGAGATACGTGATTTGAGATGCAAATTTTCTTCACGCAATTTGCATATATCTTGCTTATTTATGTTGATAGTTTCGTCTTGCTTGGTGAGTTTAGCCAATAAATTTGATATTTCATATTCAACCTTCTCTTTAAAATTGTCAAATAATGCATTTTTTGTAGTGGCGTTGTCGCTCTCGCGTTGTTTAAAGGGGGTAGAATTTACAAATACTTGTTGCACAGTACCCTTCGTTACTTCACTGTGTCGGGAGTTCATAATATTACAAAATGAATCGTCAATAAAATTCTCAAGCTCCACAAGCGACGAATTATCAATAGGTGATATTATATCTATTTTGGCGACAGGAATCTCGGCTCGATAATCATTATTCTCGGTTGTTAGGTTGCTTACTTCGCTTCTATCACCGGTGCAGGTTATTACTGAGACTTCGGCAGACTGTACGCCTTTCTGATGATGTTTTAACTTTGGGCTCAACCATTATCACATTATGGTCTGATAATCCGAAAGGAGGGAACACCATGGCTGGTTGTACATCGTAAAATTTATGCATGCATTCGGAAGCATGAGAGGATTATGAACGTTTTATATTGAGCGACAGACCAAAATATATTCCAATGAAGCTGGAGAATCTTGCAGAGTTATCACCAAAGATAGACAAGAATATGAGAACTCTTTAAAAATAACAAAAACGCCTAGACGTTACGCTCTTAGAAGTAGACCGTACTAATTTTTGTAAAACGTTTTGAAGAAATAAATGTGTTTTACTTCTAAATTCTTGCGTAAATTTTTGTCCGAATAGCCACGCGCCCGATTTTAAGGCATATACCTGCGTTATAAATAATATTTTAAAGATTGTCAATGACATTAGCAGCACACAATTTCGATATCAGCAAGATAAAATTTCGATATATCTCCACACAACCAATAATCTCTCTGTTCGTATCCTTTCTGTTTCAAGTTCGCTTGCTAAAATACAGACAACATGAGGAGGGCGGGTTAATGTCTTTTTAATAAATCCATTGAAAAAGGCGTATTTCCTAATGACCTTAAGATTGCATGCGTATCTCCTATACATAAAGGGGATAGGAAACTGGAATGTTGTAACTACAGATCAATATAGCGCTTTAGAATATTTATAGTGTTTAGCGCTTTATAAATTATTATTAATTATTATTATTATTATTATTATTATTATTATTATTATTATTATTATTATTATTATTAAGACATCGAGCAGTGGCGTATACACGTTCTCTGTACATGTCCTTAGTTTCAACGAAAAACTTTACTTGAATTGATCGTACTAACGTCACATTTTGGTTTTTTATACTTCTAATTAATCAATGATTCGTGTAAACTTGCTTGCGTTGTTTTCAACGCTAATAATATGTGGATTTTGTGGCAAGGATTTTGTATCGTTGGGCCGTCACTCGTGGCGCTGTAAAAGCAAAGTGGAATATGGGCAAGAAACCAGAGTAAATGCTATTCCTGCTATAGAAATCCCTTCACAAGAATGTTTGCCGGTTAAATCTTACAAGGCTGTTAAATGTTGCTGTGGTAAAGTCTGCAAAGGGGCGCGCGGTCTTAAAATGCACCAACGAAGTTGCAGAGTTATTGATGACCTTGAAGACGAGCTACAACAACAAATGTCGGAAGTATTAACTGAACATCAGAATGAGGATAATGTAGACTCAGTTAACCCTGAAATATCACATATAAACACGCAAGAAAACTTCCCTGACTTAAAAAAAGGAATCAAACTACCCAAATCGCCATTACAATGGTCAACTGCTAACGACTTTTTCAAACTAACATTTTCAAATCTTCCAATCACACCGCGGGATTTAAATAATAACATTAACACCATGGCAACAGTCGTCTATAACTATTTCAGCGAGAATTTTGGATATGTCAACAATCATAATGATGTTCAATACCAAAGAAAATATGAAAGCTTTTCAACTAAAGATTTGAAAAAATCATTAAAGAAATTAAAATTAGAAAACGGAGATATCTTGGAGATCAAGTTTGTCGCAAAGAAACTGCGCAACCTTCTTAATAAGTCTAATACTACGGACCCAAATAACACTGATAGTCATGCGTCTGCAAATATTGATCACGACAGTCTGATTGGTAAAAGTTTCTGGGGTTTCGTTAAACGATTTTTCAAAAAGAATACTAGCTCATTTCCATCATTTAACCTAGCAGAATGTACATCATATTTTACCAAAACATTGTCCGCGATTAGCCCAACTAAAACATTCAACATCCCCAGTTGGATCCCAAAATTTGCATCTCCCCAGACGCCTTTTAATCTTGACCCCCCGACCTATCAAGAGATTACAAATGTCATCCGTAAAATGAAACCGTCTGGCTCACCATGTCCACTTGATCAAATATCTATCATCTGTTTTAAACGCTGTCCTTATTTACGCTCGTACTTAACTGAGATAATCCACGCAGCCTGGTCTTGCGGTGTTGTCCCGTCTGAATGGAAGAAAGCATGCACGATTCTAATTCATAAGAAAGGAGAAACAGCAAACCCAGCGAACTTTCGACCCATTACTCTCGAATCTGTCCCACTCAAAGTTTTCACATCATGTCTTCGCAACAGGACATTTCAGTTTCTTGCAGAAAACAATTACATTGAACAGAACATACAGAAAGGTTTCACTCCAAAACTCTCAGGAACACTAGAACACACAGCACAGTTGGCACATATCATTAATAAAGCGCGAGTAAAACAACGATCACTTATCATAACACTATTAGATCTCAAAAATGCATTCGGCGAAGTCCACCATAACCTTATTTATGAAGTCCTTCAATATCACCACATTCCCGATCACATAAAGAATCTTGTCAGTAGCCTTTATACTGATTTCCAAACTTCCATAATAACTGAACAGTTCAATACTTCCTTCATTACAGTCGGTCGTGGTGTCCTTCAAGGCGATTGTCTCAGTCCTCTTTTATTCAACATGTCTTTCAATACCTTTATCCAACATATTAAATCGGAAAAATACCGTCAACTTGGATTTTGGAAATCCAGCGAAAACGGTACCCCATTAAATCCTCTTCATTGGTTCCAGTTTGCCGACGACGCGGCTGTTGTTAGCGGCCAAGAAAAAGAAAACCAAATGCTCCTTAATCGCTTTACAATCTGGTGTCAGTGGGCTCAAATGATAATACGTGTAGACAAATGTTCAACATTTGGCATTAGGAAACAAGTAACCAAATCCATTCAATATCTCCCAAAACTATTTATAAATAACTGTCTTGTACCACGTGTTGAACTTGGTAAATCGTTTCGCTACTTAGGTCGCTATTTTGATTTCAACATGTCCGACGAAGATCACAAATCTGAAGTATATGACACACTTACTAATATCCTGAATGAAATTGATGATCTACCATTACATCCGAAAAACAAAATTCTCTTATACAGTCGTTATGTGCTTTCCAAAATCTCTTGGCACTTCACTGTTTCTGACATAGGCAAAACCTGGGTTAACGATAAACTAGATAGTATCGCGTCCACGTATATCCGAAAATGGCTTGAACTTCCTATTTCTGCAACCCTTAGTAACGTCCTACTTCCCCACAATAAATTTGGATTAAATATCATTCTACCTTCAACCAAATTCCTTCAATGCCAAACTGTTTCTCGGAAAGCCCTAAAGTCGTCGCCAAATGAAGCGATCAATAACCTTTGGAAGGATACTAGCAATCACAAAAATGTACAATATGACAAATACAAAAACACCAAGGACGTATTAAACACCATCAGGAAACAACATGAAGACAAGCTTCAACACCACCTCATTTCACAAGGCTCATTTTTCTCCAATATCATTAAACATTCTACACTCTCATTCAACTCTATATGGTCCTCCGTTCAGAGTAAACTTCCCAAGAATATATTTAACTTCACTATCCGGTATATAAATAACACTCTTCCGACTCGCAAAAACCTTCTGAAATGGGGAATATCACCAACATCGGAATGTTCGTTTTGTTTGAATCCAGAATCACTTCTTCACGTCGTCGCTGGATGCAAGACCTACCTAAATGAAGGACGTTTCACGTGGCGTCATGATTCGGTGCTTAACTTCATAGCATCCATACTTAAATCTGTGAACCATTGTAACCTTTATGCTGACCTTCCTGGCTATATCAGTCCATCTGTTATCACTGGAGATGAATTGCGCCCTGATCTTTTGATAACACTTGAAAATAAATGTATTTATATACTTGAACTTACCGTCGGATTTGAATCTAATCTCCTCACTAATGCAACTCGAAAAAGACAAAAATATCAAGATCTAATTAACGAACAGCTCAAAAATTATGAAAAAGTGAAATTTGTAAATTTATCGATTAGCTCATTAGGAGTTTTCAGCCACCCGTCGCTAGATTTCACCGAAATGCTGAAGGATCTAAAGTTTGATGAATAATGTAGAAAGTACTATGTTCGGAAAATTATTAACATATGTATCAGGTCCTCGTATTATATATTCTGTAAGCGTAACAAAGAATGGGATAACCCACAACTAATGTCATACTAATATTGTTATTATGTAGAGTGTTAATTCAAGTAGATACTGGTAAACTACCTGTAAAGAGAGGTTTATCATTGTAGTGTGTATATATATTATTGAAAGTAATAAAGTTTCCATTATTATTATTATTATTATTATTATTATTATTATTATTATTATTATTATTATTATTATTATTATTATTATTATTATTATTATTATCATTATTATCTCAATCCAGCTTGCCAAAAAGCATCTATAACTTCACCATCCGTTACATCAACAACACTCTTCCCACACGCAAAAACCTTACAAAATGGGGAATAATGTCAAACTCGGATTGTTCCCTCTGCCTGAACCCTGAAACCCTTCTGCATGTGGTCGCGGGATGCCAGTCATACCTTCCACGATTTACTTGGAGACATGACTCCATTCTCAATTTTATCTCAAAAATATTCCAACCTGACCACAACTCCACTCTATTTGTTGACCTTCCTGGATACAAGAGCCCGTCAATAATAACCGGTGACACTTATCGCCCAGACCTGCTTCTTTCGATTTCAAATGATTGTCTGTACATACTCGAACTCTCTGTCGGATATGAATCCAATCTCCAAAACAACGTCGATCGCAAAAGGGAAAGATACAAGGATCTAATTACGCAGCAGAAAGACCATTACAAAACTGTCAAATTTATTAATTTGTCTATTAGTGCCTTAGGTGTTTTCTCAAAAGAATGTAACACGTTTATGAAAATGTTGAACGAAGTTGGTCTTAATAAAAAACATCAGAACTTTTGTGTTAAGAAAATAATGTCCATCGCCATCAAAACAACGTACTATATATTTTGTTGTAGAAACAAGGATTGGACCGATCCGGACTTGATGAACATTTAAGAATGAGCTTTCTCTTAGTTTTATACCTGTAATATAGTTTATCAATAATTAATAGTTCAAGTAGTCAATTATAAATTACCTTAAATAGTGAGATTTATAATTGTATATACATAATATGTCAAAATAAAGTTTCCATTATTCTTATTCTTGTTCTTGTTCTTGTTCTTGTTCTTGTTCTTGTTCTTGTTCTTGTTCTTGTTCTTGTTCTTGTTCTTGTTCTTATTCTTGTTATTAATAATAAGTATATTCGAAAATGGTTACAGATCTCGATTAGTGGCAATATCACTCATCTAAAACTGCCAAAATCATATCTAGGGATTGACTTTTGCTCTGCTTCAGATATATATTTACAATGCAAACTTTCCGTTAGGCGCATATTGAAAACATCTAAGAACAGTGATATTCAACATCTGTATTCTGTAACATCTTCCAAAAATATTAATACGGATGAAATAATTGAGAAAGTACCATCAAATGTAACAAATGGATTTGAACTGAAAACCGGAACAAATAAGTTATTGAAACAGCAAAATACAAATGATATTTAGACAAATTTTATCATGCTAAAGGAACAAAGTATTATTATAAACTATCTAACTCAAGCGTGCTGAACCTGTATAATGTATTGACGGTAATATACCATAAATTGCACATACCTTCCACATGTCCCAACTTATCAACAATTTCATCAACATTGATATTTCCAATGTCGTCAGGTACATACCAAATACCACCATCATTCACTGCAGCAAAATTCTCCGGCCGGTCATTTCTCAATCTCTCGATTTTCTCATCAATCAATTTTTGTGATGAAATAATTTCTTCAATACTTCCTCTCTTTAGGAGATTTCTTGGCAAGGACACTGAAGCTTGGACTTTATCAAGATAATCTTTCATTTCATCATGTTGTTCGCTCAGTTCACTGTGTAATTCACCATAAGCTTGGTCCACATCCTCATTCATTTTCTTTGCTCTCTCGTCAAGTTTTTCTGCCACAATCTTCAAGATATTTTCCTTTTGTTCTTGGATTTGATCTTTAACAGTTTTAGCATTTTTTTCAAGCGACTTCATCACCTCACAAATGTTGTTCAACGCTTCCTTTCCTTCAGCTACTTTCTCATCAAGTGTTATACAGCTTGATTGCAATGTTTCTCTTGCTTCTGTGTGAGTTCACTCACTGCCACACACGAATGGTTTTGTTTTTGATGATTCAACACCATGCAGTCTATACAGCTAAGTTCTTTGCATGTTTCACAATAGTATTTGAGTACTTCGTCTTTGTGTTTCGTGCAATAAAGCTTGCTTCTCGTTTTTACCTGACTTTCAGGATTGCTCAGTTCCTGTACGGATAATGTATTATGGTTTTTGTTGGCAGGCCAGGTATCATGTAACCCTGAACATTTCTTACACATAAATATTTGGCATGATGCGCAGTGATTAATGGCAGGATCTTGGCATCGGGAACATGCGGTGGATGTTTTCGCTTTTTGTTGAATCGCCATAATTTCCAGCATATTCTTGATGAAATAACTGCTTGGCAGTTCAGCAACATCTTGGTTTGATTTGAGAGTAAACTCTGAACGACATGTAGGACATGGAAATGTCTCGATCTTCTTTTCAGCACCACGAAGACGTTCAACATACTTTCCTAAACAATCCACAGACATAGAATGCACTTAAAGCATAAATAAACATGTTTAAGAATAAATTAAATGCAATAATTATTACAAAGACAGCTCAATTGTTGAGTTCCCTGCTGATAGAGGTCTCTATAAATAATAATTGAGTAACTTTAATTATAAGAATTAAGGTAATTAGGGAAGTACCGGATAATATAAAAATAAACTTCCAGCAGTATCAGGCAAAATTTATGCGTAAAATACTGCACCAAAAAATGTCAAATTTTCACTTTGATCTACCATTGAAACTTTCCCAAGGGAAGGTGCATGATTTTGATAAGAATGAGATACAGCAATTTTGTTATGATCTTACTCCAGATTGACTGAATAGCTAAACTATTTATTTTCCTAGTGATAGATTGTGGTTATAATTGTGCATAAAAGGTTGCTCAGGCGGCGAGCAATTTCCAATACAGGCATCTGATGGTGAAGATGGTGTATGGTGGTGTACTGATGTATGATGGTCGAAGTGTGTCAGATGGTTGTCAGATGGTGTATGATGGTGTATGATGGTTATACAGGGAAGGGTTGTCAGATGGTGAAGATGGTATATGGTGTCAGATGGTTGTCAGATGGTGTATATAATGGTCGAAGTGTGTCAGATGGTTGTCAGCGGGTGTATGATGGTGTATGATGGTCAAAGTGTGTCAGATGGTTGTCAGATGGTGTATGATGGTGTAGGGTGGTTATACAGGGAATTAAGGGTTGTCAGATGGTGAAGATGGTGTATGATGGTCGACGTGTGTCAGATGGTTGTCTGATCGATGGTGTATGATAGTGTATGATGGCCAAAGTGTGTCAGATGGTGTATGATGGTGTAGGGTGGTTATACAGGGAAGGGTTGTCAGATGGTGAAGATAGTGTATGATGGTCGAAGTGTGTCAGATGGTTGTCAGATGGTGTACATGATGGTCGAAGGGTGTCAAGTTTTTCAATGATTTCCTCATACTCTTCAGTTAATCTGTGTTTGCAGTGTAATTTTCCGAAATGTGTAAGCCAGTCTTCTTCGCTTGGGGAGTTGTTGGAATTAGTGTTATTCTCTATGGTATCATTAGTAGTTTGGAAATTTTTCCAAAAGAGATTTGGATTATTTTCAGTTGCCTTTTCTAATTTATTTATCTTTTCCTGGTGAAAAATGTTTTTCTTAGTTTCTAGAGTCTCTTTGTATGTTTTTAGTGTGGAATGATATGCATTTCTTAAATCTATATTTCCTGGATCCTTATGTTTTCGGTTTGCAAGTTCACGAAGTTCATGCCTCTTTATCCAGCATTCTTTGTCAAA
>CACRXK020013284.1:0-14196 GCA_902702795.2 Paramuricea clavata
GATAGATAGATAGATAAGATAGATAGTTTAATGATCCCAAAATTTACAGCCAAAATTGAGCTGAATTAGATTAGGAATTTACAATAACATCAAAAATACAATTAAAAGATCTAAGTACGACTAAACTATGTACAATTACTATAAAAAAAACTGTTCTGAAGTCTGTTAGTTTTACAGACAGGAACTTGAAAGTTACGAGTATTCCTAAGCTTAAAATTACATTTATTTAACTTCGGTAAAAATCGATATAGTTTATGTTCTGAATTATTACTAATTTCCTGAAAAAGGTTAGTTGTTTGAGTCTGTCTACGAATATACACTGTCTCTAATTTAGCGAGTTCTAATGCTTCAAAATATGAAACAAATGGGAAAATAATTCTCATGGCACGCTTCTGTAGGGCTTCAAGTTCATCAGACAAATATTTGGGCAGTGAATTATGGTAGACAGGGCAGGCGTATTCCATGGCGGGCCGAATGCATGTGATGTAAAAGATTACCGGATCCTTATTTGCGACTCTTGCTCTCTTCAATTGTCTGAGGAAGTAGAGTCTTTTGGACACTTTCCGCGATATTTCCGATATATGGTGGTTCCATTTCAGGTCACTCGTAATGTTCAATCCAAGTAGCTTGACACGTGAAACTTGCTCGATAGCTTTTCCGTTAACGATGATTGGGTTGAAATCTGCAGGCGACTTTGCAAACGATATTCGCATTTCTTTACACTTTTTTTCATTTAATTGGAATTTATTCTCACCCGATTTTGTTATAAGCTCATTAACATCGTCTTGGATTCTACTTGCCTGGTTCTTTGCAACATTTTCCGCGATTGTAGTATCATCTACATATTTCCATAGATCTGTGTTGGTGACATCGATATCATCGACCATTAAGGCGAAAAGCCACGGGCCCAGCTTGGTCCCTTGGGGTACCCCTGCTGGTATATCACCCCATTCAGATTTACAGTCCTGACCAAGTTTAACCCTTTGCTTGCGATTCTTAAGATAGTCTAATATCCAGCTCAAGATAGAATGCGGTAAGTTGAGGGTGGACAACTTAGAAGCCAGGATACTGTGGTCTATCAGGTCGAATGCTTTCTTATAGTCGAAAAGTACGACCCGCACTGCTGATCCAGACCCGTCAGTATGTTTGGTCCAAGTATGCACCATGCTGAGTAAAGCTTGTGTAGTGGAAGATTTCGGTATACATCCGAATTGGTTATCGTTGATCTTCTTTATTACAGCCGGTCGCACATGCTCCTCTACAACAAACTCTTCGGCTACTTTGGATAGAACCGGTGTTAACGATATTGGGCGTAAATCTTTGTTAATATCCTGGACTTGTTTCTGTTTAGGAATAGGAACAATATCGGCACTTTTCCATGATGGAGGGAGACGCCCTTCGCTAAAGGAAGAGTTGATAATGCTTGTTATAGGAGTCAGTAATAAATCGGCATTCTCCTTAAGCAGCCAAGCTGGTATGCCATCTGGTCCGGTGGCTTTCTTTGGATTGAGGGAGGAGAGCTTTAAATAAACCCTGTCAGCGGTGACCATGTATGGAACTGCTGATGGTTCTGCAGATGGGTCATTATGCTGGGGATCATAATCATTAGGCAAGGGTTCAAAGATACGCATTGGAGATAAAAAGGCTTCGTTAATTGTTTTCGCTAAAACTTCGTCTTCGGGGGTCCCATCAGAACACTGAAGATGATTTGCAAGGTCACTTATGCTAGAGGACATGGAAGATAGGCCACTTAGTTTCTTGACTTCACTCCACCATGAGGATGGATTACAATCTTTCAAATGTGCCACTTTAGTGTCATAATATTTCGCTCTACAGGTCTTGCGTTCACGGTTCACTCGATTTCTGAGAAGACGGAACAATGGAAGGTTACCTTGCATGAGAGCCCTCTGGCGACGTCGAATGAGATCTTTCAGGGTCGAGCTGACCCAAGGTGGTTCGCCGGGATATATCGTTTTAGATCGTAAGGGTAATACATAATCCAACTCCACTTGAACAATTGATTCAAGAATTGCAACTTTTTCCGCGCAGGAGTTGACCGTATTAGTATGTGCATTAACATCAACAGTCTCGAGATACGAACTCAACGCGAGACGATTGCTTGGTCTAAGGTCTCTTGATTTAATGGTTCGGCGCTGGTCTGGCAGCTGCAATCTATTCTTAGGTTGTATTTCCACTGACATGTGGTCAGATAAACCATGAGGGGATCGTTGGATAGGATCTTTGTAAAATTGCTTTAGATTAGTTAACACTAAGTCCAAGGTTCTGGAGCCGCGTGTTGGAAAATTCACAATTTGCTTAAGGTTGTAGTTGTTTCTCAGCCTGGAAATATTCAACCTGTTAAAGTCACCAACCAACAAGATTCCGCAGTTAAAGAAACGAGATTCGATCAATGAGAGGCATGAATAAAGATATTGCAGTAAATCCCGGTCATTAGCACTTGGCGGATGGTAAACAGTTCCTAAAACAATAGAGCTGTATCCCCTTGGAAGTCTCGCCGGTCGTAACTTTAACCAGAGAACTTCATAGTTTGGGTTTTGTAGATCATCTAGGAGGGCAAAATTGATGTTATTTTTAATATACGTACATATGCCACCGTGGTCAATGCCAATTCTGTCTCTCCGCACCACGCTATAACCCCCAATGTCGATTATATTGTCGTCAATATGGCTTTTAAGCCACGTCTCTGTTATGCAAATAAGGTCCACATTGGCTTGGCTTGCAAAATGCCGAATTTCATCGATCTTCGGGGCCAAGGACATAACATTTGATAGATACAACGACGGAACAAAAGTTGATGGAGATCTCCTCCTATTTGCAGGTGGTCCCACGTTGATTTTTATGCAGTTAGCAATGTTATGGCGCCGTGTATGTTTCCGTACAGATACGTTTTGGTTGACCGGATGGCGGTGAATAACTTCAATTTGAGCTCGATGTCGTAGATTTCGTTCCAGAACTGCACGACCCGCTCTATTTCCACGGTATTTTGGCCATTTAGGTTTAATAATGTTTTTAGCAAGGCTTACAAGTCGATGGTTAACTTCAAACAACATTTTAAAACATCAAATATATAAAATTTAGGAGAGGTATAAAAATGCAGCCATCCATGCGGCGCATACAATGTGATGATATGACGACGGTGGGAATCGAACCTACGACCTTTGGAATACTAGCCCAATGCTCTGCCAACTGAGCTACGCGGTCTGGTCGGTTCGAGTATGTGATATTTTGGAACAGAATCTAGTTCCTTCTACCAAAAATCTAGCATTATTGGTTATTTATTAAACATCGTGACCAGTTTACCATTTGGGAAATTTACAATAACCAGTTTATAATAGTAACAGTTTTTCCATGAATGGTTTGAACATGGTAAATCATGGAATTTTTCCCCAGCATGTATAAGCGTGATGGCCCATTTCCATTCAGGAAAATTTTCCGCAGAAAGAATTTTGTGAAATGTGATTGGCCGACAAAAATTTTCGGTTGAAAAAAACATTTTGAAGTTGAAAATTTTCAACTTTTAACAATGATATTTTCGGCAAATTTTCTGTCCGTGGAAATTTTTCTTGAATGGTAATGAGCTTTACGAGGTGGTAGATTTTGGTCGTTTTGAGAAATGTTAACACTGCAGCAACAACAAAATTAAACTACGTCATTCAATTTATAGGTTCGATTCCCACCATGGTCAGGCATATTTTTCAAGCTTGCCCGGTGTGGATATACACTCAGAGTAACATCACAAACATCATATTCACCTAAGTACATTACACCAACACAGAAAATATCATCATTCAATTTATTCGTCTCCAAATATAAAAAGAATGAACATTATTTTCTCACTCTGATAACAGCAGGTTGGCTTAGTCAATACTGCCTGTAACCAGGCTTTTAGCCAGAGGGGCGTCCACGCGTCCTGGGAGGCCCATAGAACAAAAAAGGACGCCTTTGGACGCCCAAATTCTGGGGGAAAGGGGAATTATTTTCAATTATTTACCCTAAGTATATTAATATATCTGAAACGAAATATCTTCAATTCTCATTATTATTATACATTTGACATTTTGATCAATTTGATGGTGTACCTGGCTGAATGAAAATGTCGTAGTTAAGTAAAGAAGCATAGCGGTACAAACTCGCAAAGCCAAGTGTGTTTGAGCTTGGAACATATACTGATATGAAGTAACATAAACTTCAAAGGTTTTCCAGAGGATCGTTTTCTCAAACCCCCTCCCCCCTCTTTGCTGTAGATGTATCGTTGTGCCAAAATTGGACGCCCTCTTCAGGACCCTGGCTAAAAGCCTGTGTAACAATATCATTCAAATATTCTCACCAATCAGACAAGGTGTATCGATCTGATGTGTTTAAAACCTGAGGGGAACTGAATATTATCAATTTATTACACGCTCTACTAAGATCATTGTATCTGACATACAATCACGATGCGCTTAGGTAACCATGCGTCCAAATTTAAGATTCTTTGTATATTGATATAGCTCGCGGGTAAAGTATCTTAGAAACTCGTACATGACTGATTTCATATCCCGTATTGTGTTGAGTTGTGAGTTGTTTAGTGTCGGGATTCATGAAGATTTTGGGCTGAAGAAATTGGATATATGATACCAAAGACGATCTAACATGGCTGTTACATAAACGACTATGAGGTTTGTGTCTTATATATAGTGATATAAGTGGGTTTCAGTCTGTGTTGCTGGGCAGACCAAGTTCACCTTCAGAAATGCTGACACTTAATAGGAACAGGAAAATTAAACTACATTGTAGTTTATTACATCTCTTAATTCTGCTCATTTGCCACAAAAATACAAGACTACGTGCATATATAATGAAAAGAATGAACATTATTTTGCCATTCTGCTAACTGCAGGTTGAACACCATCTGATGCACGATACTGCTTACAGTGAAACACATCAAATTTTTATACAGGAAATGTACTCATATTTAAAGAGTATGTGGGTTATTTCAATTTGTTGATTTGCACGATTATTTTTTTGATACAAGTGATTATCAGAACGAGAAGATATATTATGTTGATTCTTTTCATGGTATGATAATAGTTCCGTATATTTGTTATATTATTCCGTATATCTTATGAATTCTATTATATACAATAATAGAATTAATAAGAGATGAAGTTGAATTTTCCTGCTTCAATAATTATATCAACATTTCAAAAGTTGAACACCATCCCACTGGCCAGCAACGCTTACTAGATTATCCAATGCAGTGTATGAGTACCAATATAGTTATCGTAAACTATACCGTGTTATCTGAGTTACCGGTATCTATAACTCGCCAATAAGCCCTGGCAATACGTCCGCTTCGATATTACGGTGTCTATCTTGTTTCGTATTGACAGCTTAAACAAACCACTTATTTTGGGTAAATAATGTCTGGATGAAGCATAGTTCTTACAATTTTTTCCTCTCTGCTTTCATATTGTACAGCTTGTTTTAATATGGTAATGTTATAGTTATAAACTATATGGACCGTTTAATTGGTGCGATAAATCATGCACAATATTGTGTAATGTAGTGGTTCATGCATGCAATAGTTCATGTAGAAGTTGTCGTGTTTTGTGTCTGAACTACCCAAGAAAGATATCTCAAACGTGATTGGTCAGCGTAGGACTGTATGTAGTATTCTACAATAAGTTGTCATGGTTTCTGGACTACCTGAAAAATATATCTCAAACGTGGTGGTCCAGTGTAAGTATAGTATTCTACAATAAGCTGCCGTGGTTTGTGTTTGAACTACCTGAAAAAGATATCTCAAACGTGGTGGTCCATTGTAGGTAGTATTCTACAATAAGCTGTCGTGGTTTGTGTCTGAACTATCTGAAAAATATATCTCAAACGTGCTGGTCCAGTGTAGGTAGTATTCTACAATAAGCTGTCGTGGTTTGTGTGTGAACTACCTGAAAAAGATATCTCAAACGTGGTGGTCCAGTGTAGGTAGTATTCTACAATAAGCTGTCGTGGTTTATCTAAACTAACTTTATTTATACTGGATAGCTCTATCAGTTCTAAACTGTTCTTCCTAGAGGTCCAGGAAGGATCATCTCTTATTGATCCAGTGTTACTACAGGAGGAAACATAAACTAAACTAACTTGATTTATTAATATACTGGATAGCTCTATTAGTTCTAAATTGTTCTTCCTTGGAGGTCCAGTTAGGATCATCTCTTATTGATCCAGTGTTACCACAGGAGGAAACCTAAACATATTCCATGCCTGTATTCCACCAGTTTTTGGGTTCTATTCTGTTTAATTTGTCTAATAAATATTTATATTGTGATATTAGTCATATGCGTATCTCTAACTTCCCCTGTCGTAGGGAACTTAAGATGTGCTTAACCTAATCACGCAAAAACAATTTAAATTTGTTTTCATCTGCATCCGTCACTGTTTGTTTACAAAAAGAATCCATCTTATAATATTGCCGCTTTGGTCATTTTTGGTGGCGCGACTGTCAAAACAAACGCCTTCCATTTGAAAAGAGTCCACACTCTGCCGACAATGATGAGTACGTTTCCTCTGGACACTCCGCTTTCCTCCAGACACAAAGCAGCTTATTGTAGAATACTACCTACACTGGACCACCGCGTTTGAGATATCTTTTTCAGGTAGTTCAGACACAAACCACGGCAGCTTATTGTAGAATACTACCTACACTGGACCACCACGTTTGAGATATCTTTTTCAGTAGTTCAGACACAAACCACGGCAGCTTATTGTGGAATACTACCTACACTGGACCACCACATTTGAGATATTTTTTCAGATCACTTGTTCAGACACTATAGACCAATTATGTGTAATTTCAATAATGAAAACGCATGTGAAACTAAAGATGTTTGTACCATACAAGTGACTTTGTTTCAGCCTGAAATATTTGATAGCTCACAATAAAGATTTTAGTCTTGTGCTTTTTGTTCTGAAAGATCTTTTCTTTCTTCAAAGAACACATTCCATGCTATCAAACTTAAATTTCTTTCTTTAGTTCTAAATGTGTATATATATATAGTGTATGTAAAGACGATAAAATTACGACTAAGATTTCTATAGCTCAAATTCACATTCGAATATGATCAAATGTGCTTGACGTCAAGGATTATACGTTTACCTAACAGACCTCCCCTATAATGACGGCAAACGCGCAAAACCAATTTATGCATTGACCTGTGAAGTCGTTGGCTAGCCAATAAATTTCATAAAAACACCATTTGAATTGCTCCTTAGAACATAGCAATATAAGTATTTTTCGCGTTGACGTCATGAGAAATGTCTACATACTTAAAATAACGGGAACCACTGAGTATTTTAATAAAATATAAAACAACGGTAACTCCGAAAATCAACATTTTAATATTCTAGCTTTCGACTAAGATTCCTGTCATCATCAGGATGATGATGAATTGATGATTCCTATGATTTTTATGATGGCTGAATCTTAGTCGAAAGCTAGAATATTAAAATGTTTATTTTAGAGTTGCCGTTGTTTTATATTCCACATACTTAACTATTTTTATCTTTGCAACAATTGTGATATTACTTCTGATAACTGCAATTTATCCTAACCCACCCTGTCGACTTCCCTGTGGGAGGAAGCCGGAGCACTCGGAGAAAACCCACGACTTTCGGCAGAGCGTTGGCTGTCTCTTTTCACGGCATGAGTCGTTAGGAGAACGGGAGTATTGCATGGGGGAACTCTGCAATACACAGTATATATATATAGTATATATACAGTCTAAAACATCAGTCATTATTTCTCGCTCCATGACCAACATCTGCTTCGCGATACAGAGATTTACTCATATTCAGCAGGATCATTTTATGACACAAAGAGTTTTAGGATTACATAATAAACAGTTTTGAATTGGAGTGGTTTATTTGCATATGAAAGAATATTGTGTGTTTATGTCATACCATATGGAAACAATGAACTTTCGGCATTGTCCAAACATCAAAGTTCAAATAACCGTTCATTTCTATATATATACAAACAATAATCTTTGCATGTTCTAAAAGTTATTTCAATCAAAGAAGTGTTTTAAAGGTACTCAGTATACTAACATCTGAGTTTTATTCGAAATTAGATTATTCTTCAAAAGTCTTTATATTTTCAAATTGCTTATCCGTTGGGTCAGAGATGTTTTATTTAACCAGGAAATGTGGGGAATTATAACCGTCTCGTTGAACTCAAGAGTAAAGTTAAATTACAATTGGGTTTAACATATACAGGCAAGTTTTCGCGATGGTTGGGAAATGTTTCTTGTTGACAGGTAAAAATGTTTATAGTGTTGAGATATTAATAGAACGTTGAATAGAATATGCGCCAGTGTTAGAAAGGAGGGCCATAAGGATACAACTACCGAGAAATTCAAATTTCTGAATATTCACGATTTAAATATAGGGGCTACTTTAGTGTTTAACTCTGTCTGACTTCTGACTATTTTATTTCACAGAGAGATAGTTCTCTCGTATTTTGGGACTTGAACAAGGTTTGTTAAACCTGAACGATATCAACTTGGCCAGCGCGCGGCTCACTTGAGCGGAAGGGAACGAGCAGTTCGCAGACTAGGTTGTGTGTTTTTACGCATGCACTGCAGGGCGAGAGTATTACTAAGGAAGAGTAACCCCTGCTGTGGTTTGATGTACTTAAGAACCCATTTAAGTACAGTTTCGGTTGCTTCGCTCATGTGCTCCGAGAGTTGTTCTCCTCTCACAGAGAACTAATCCTTAGTTCTTGGTTGTCGACCATGTGTACCATGAGCCTTTGTCTTGGGTGAATTGGAATAACCACACCCTGTGCAATTTACATTAAATAATTATAAATATATTATTATTTCAGATTGATCCAGATGCAGGCATGAATGACATAGCGATACTCTCAGTGGCAATCTGCGCTGTAGTTCTCGTGTTTGCAGCCGTGTTTATCTCTTACGTATATCGTCGTCGGCATCGTCGTCACGTGATAGGAGAGAAATCATCTCCCTTCAAACCCAGCTATGAGGTCGTTACCATGAGGCCTAGCACGGGCTCGAGCTCGGATCTCCTGGGGACTAGTATGGGACCAGATGTATCCCCCGTTACTCCAACTGAATTCTTCGGCGCAGGTAGGCCTTGCTTCAATTTTTCAATGTTGAGGTAGCACATTGGTTGATGCACGTGCCTTTCACGCGTGTAATTTAGGTTTCCTCCTGTAGTAACACTGGTCACTGGATCAATAAGAGATGATCCTTACTCTAGGGAGAACAATTTAGAACTGATGGGGCTATCCAGTGTAAATAAAGTTGGTTTAGTTTAGGTTTCCTCCTGTGGTAATACTGGATCAATAAGAGATGATTCTTACTGGACCTCCAGGAAGAACAGTTTAGAACTGATAGAGCTATCCAGTATAAATAAAGTTAGTTTAGTTTAGGTTTCCTCTTGTAGTAACACTGGACCAATAAGAGATGATCCTTACTGGATCTCTAGAAAGAACAGTTTAGAACTGATAGAGCTATTCAGTATAAATAAAGTTAGTTTAGTTTAGGTTTCCTCCTGTAGTAACACTGGACCAATAAGAGATGAACCTTACTGGACCTCTAGGAAGAACAGTTTAGAACTGATAGAGCTATTCAGTATAAATAAAGTTAGTTTAGTTTAGGTTTCCTCCTGTAGTAACATTGGACCAATAAGAGATGACACTTACTGGACCTCTAGGAAGAACAGTTTAGAACTGATAGAGCTATCCAGCATAAATAAAGTTTGTAGGTTTCCTCCTGTAGTAACACTTTATCAATACTATAATTTTCTTCCAGATTACGTGTCTCATCCCGTCGCACATCCGCGTCTCAAAGACATTAACCGTTCAATGTCGTCATTTGATGATTTTGGTGAAATAGACCCTGCTATGTACGAGGTACATGTAGGATTTAATTTTTTTTCATAAAAAGTACGTTGCGGAGATGTATGCGCTCGTTATCACAATACCTCGTTCTGTTTCAGATTGAAAACGCGGATGACAGCGCTACACAAACCCCATTTCTGGGTGAGATTAAATTCTCCCTTCTCTACGATGCGTTTCGCAACATCCTCCGAGTCACTCTCATGGCGGCATTCAATCTCGCACGCCCGGAAGCCGACGACTCCAAACACCTCAACCCGTACGTTACCCTCACCCTACAGCCAGAATATCACCACCTACTACAGTCGAAAGTTCAACAGAAAACCAGAGCTCCGATTTTTAATGAGAAATTTGAGTTCGAGGTCATGTTCTCAAACCTGTATTCTCAAACGCTGTGGTTTACAGTGTTCAATTTTTCATCCGACTCACGGCACACCGTGATTGGCCAGGCCGTGTTGCCATTAGAAGATTTACAACCGTCCGTGGAGCAGATTTTCTCGTTGGATCTGAAACCAACCACTGAGGTAAGGGGGGAGTGGATGGTTCGGGTGTATGTCCTAGGATTTTTTCGATGGAAGAGTGTGAATTTCAGTTGGTTCGAGTGCTGCACCGGAATCACGGGGCTGCAGGCTCGATACTTGCCAGAGAGCTTATAGTTGTAGTTTTCGCAATTGCTTCTGGGATATTGCAGACCTGACGAGTGTCTCGCATTTGGAAAGTCACTCATTTTAATTTTGTTCCTGCAGACCCGCACGCATGCCGGAAATTGCTTTAAACTCGCGCGTTTCTTTTTCTACACGTGCTACGAAACACGATATTAGACGAACTTTTAAGAACTACTTTTCTTTTTCTACTACTTTTTTCTTTTACTTTTAAGAACTTTCTACGTCGGACTTATTCGTTTTTACGTAATTCAGTTTTTGACGTAGACATGCCATGTACCTGGTCTCTTGTTCGAGACTGCCCATGTCAAAGAAATTAAAATAATGTAAAGTTCTTTGATTGAAGTAAAGTTCGTTTCGTGTACATGCCCAAGTCACATTTTTTCTAAACCAAGTTAGTTTCATTTTCTGTACAATTTTTCCAAAATCTGCCTTTTACGTATTTGAGAGATCAGTTTGTGGGTAAGCGCAAATCGAGCTTTGCCTCAACTATAACTTATAGTGTAATGTAAATATAATTGTAAAATTTATAAGGAGGTGCCTCGCATGGGCTTTTTCTGATCCGTTCGCACTTTTTCTTTTGGAATACATATTTAATGTTATTGTTAATATTCCCACTAAAGTTATAAAGAACTATCAGGACGATATCTGACATGATTTGTATCGAGAACCGTTACCAGTATCGATTACGCTGTTCTAGCTTGTTTCTATGGGGCTGGTTGTATAAAACTTTTAATCGCTTTTAATCACTTTTTAATCACATTTTTGTGATTAAATAGTATTAACTCTACTTTCAGAAATTCTTATTGGTTAACTAAATGCACTTAATCATAGTTAAATTTAATCACTTTTTTGTACAACCGTCCCCTGGATATATAGTTGGTTTTGTTGATACGTCAGTTTGTGTTGCATAGTAATTGATGTTGTGATTTCTTTAGCGAATGCAGCTTGGTGACATTCTCTTCTCTTTGGGTTATCTCCGTATTGCTGGACGTCTCACTTTGATTGTAATGAAAGCCCGCAATCTACCACAGGCCAGTGTCAAGGGAACAGGTATTATACTTTATCTAAGACCGAAATATATATGCATATTACAAATAAAGAAAGTTTAGTTTTGTTTTTCCTCTTGTAGTATCACTGGATCAATAAGAGATGATCCTTACTGGACCTCTATAGGGAGAACAGTTTAGAACTGATAGAGCTATCCAGTATAAATAAAGTTAGTTTAGTTTAGGTTTCCTCCTGCAGTAACACTGAATCAATAAGAGATGATCCTTACTGGGCTTCTAGGGAGAACAGTTTAGAACTGATTGAACATTGAACATTGAACATTTATTTAAACACGGTAAAATCTTCAGTGTAGAATAAAATACAAAAACTATTAATAAATTTCACACATTACTATATACACACTAATTTCCTAACTAAAATGCACTGTTTTCCAAGATTGCCGTGTGGGGATCCCATTATAATGTCAAGAATTGATTAATTTCATTTTTGAAATGCCTCAATGATTTGGACGTACGTGCAGTTTGAGGAAGCGCATTCCATAAACTTGCTCCACTGTAGCAGAAACTACGCTTCATAAAGTCCGTACGTGGTTTTGGTAAATTTAGCTTCATTTCTGCATTTCTTAAGTTATAATCTGTGCTGCGAAATGTAAACATGTTTTGTAAATACTCTGGCGTTAGCTTATTGATGGTTTTAAACATTAGTATAGACTTGTGCTTTTTCCTACGTAAGGAAAGATTGTCCCAATGCAGTTTCTCTAAGAGAATGCTAGAGCTGACATCGTAGTTGGATTTCGTAATCACTCTAGCAGCTCTATTCTGCAATTTTTGCATTTTTTCACATAATGTTGCGCCAAATTCGTCCCAAATGGGACTACAGTAATCAAAGTGAGGTTGAATTATAGCGTTGTAAATTTGGATTGCTGTTTCAGTTGATATAAATGGTTTTATTCGCTTAAGAGCACCTATAGCGGAAGAAATCTGTTTACACTTCATATCAATGTGTTTAGACCAAGACAGATTTTTATCAATAATTACACCTAGTGATTTTGCCTGATCAACTTGTTTAATCACATGACCATCCAGGTCAATATTGATATTTTCGTTAGTGTGCGCATGCATACGTTGTCGAGATCCTATTATCATAAATTCTGTCTTGGCGATATTAAGGCTTAATTTGTTCGCTTCCAACCAGCTTTTCAATTTTTTTAATTCCGAATTAATAACATTTTCTAGTTCAGCGATAGTGTTGGCCGCATAACTAATGTTCGTATCATCAGCAAACATTCTCGGTACTGCTGCACTGAGACAATTAGGAAGGTCGTTAATATACACAAGGAAGAGTAATGGTCCTAAGTTACTTCCCTGTGGTACACCACATGTAACTGATGCAGATGATGACAAGCAACCTCTAACATTACATTTCTGAGATCGACCGGTCAAATAAGACTGAAACCATTCGAGACTTAATTGATCCATATCGTAAATTCGAAGCTTCCGCAGCAATATCTGATGATCAATAGTATCGAATGCTTTTTTAAGGTCGATAAATATTACTCCATTGAAGAGGCCATTGTCAATATTAACTGACCAGTTACTAGTGGCTTCAAGAAGAGCAGTAAGTGTACTATGTAACGACCTGAAACCGGACTGGCAATGCGTTAACAAGCTGTTAGAACTGAAGTAAGTATAAAGTTGCTCAAAGATTAATTTTTCGAAGATTTTGGCTACAGCTGAAATAACTGATATTGGTCGATAGTTATTCGGATCATTCCTTTTTCCTTTCTTAAATATTGGTGTTACTCTAGCCATTTTCCACTCGGATGGAAATATACCAGTGTTAATTGATCTGGCAAATATATCAGTTAATGATGGTGAGATTATTGCAGCTGCTATTTTTAACAGCTTATTAGGAATGTTGTCGAGACCTGGAGCTTTTCGTTCGTTAATTTTACTCAACAGAATATAAACCATATCAACCGTAGGAGGTCTAATGGAAAATCTCTGCTCAGTTGATTCTAAATAGTCTTCAGGGTTAACGTTAGAAATGGGTATCTCTGAGGCTAGATTCTCACCAATATTTGAAAAGTGATTGTTAAAAGCTTCAGCTATATTTGCAGGTGTATTTATTGTTTTTCCGTCTACTTTAATCTCGTTAATGTTACTTGACTTATTACAATTACGCGAGCTTAGTTCGTTAATTAACTTCCATGTTTTTCTTGGATTTGTTTTAGCAGTTTCCAAATGCGTTATAAAATACTCTTGCTTTGCTTTTCTAATTTCGTTATTGGTACGATTTCGAGCAACCCTATATTCTTCCCATAAAGTTTGATCATCGGCCAATGTTACTTTCCGCTTCAGATAATCTCGTTTATGCATATGTCGTAACAATTGGATTGTTATCCACGGCGATTTTTTTTGCCTGCTCTTTTGGAGCGAGATGGTGCGTGCTTGTCAATGCACTCCATTAATAAACTTTTCCACGTGTCCCACATATCATTAGGATCAGTATTTGTGTTAACATCACACCACCGCTTTTGTTCCAAGTTTCTAAGAAAATTGTCTCTATTGAAATTCTTTAAACAACGAGTTTTTATTG
>CACRXK020013286.1:0-14195 GCA_902702795.2 Paramuricea clavata
TGAGATTTTTACGTGTGTAGTCTGTGGACGACAACTTGCATGCAGCAAGTCTGTTGACAACTTGCAGTAGACTTGATATTATCAAGCTGGAGCAAACGATGCGAACGCATCCTCATATCGGCTTGATGATCGCAAGTTGCAGCAAATCTGCAGCAGACCTGCTGCAACTTGCGCGTTTCTGGCTGTGTACCTTAAAGGTAGCGATTGCTGCCTATTTAGCACAATATCAAGTGTCGAGGTCAAGAAAGATGGAGGCCAGAACACGATCAGCATGCAAAAAATTTTAATATTTTTGTGTGTTTAAAAGTACCTGTAAATGATAATACATAAACTATTTATATTTTGGATGCCACTTACAATGACCATCACCGAATACGAAGCAAAATTTTCAATATGGGAAAAGCGGTTTTTGGTCAGCAATAGGTGGGTTTCACGAAGCCTTGTACATGTTATAGGGAAATGCGTGAACTCTCTGGTTTTTTTGGAGTTGACTACCAAGCGCTAAGCGTTCAACGTGACTGAAATCCAGCTATTGTTGCTATAATATAACGTGGAGCATCTTCGCGCACTTTTTGCAGACATATTTTTGCAGGCAGTACATATAGGGAATAAGGATTAATAAATTTACGTGGTGTTTCCACAAACAAAACTATTATATGTTTTATTTTATTTTTTTATTTGTGTGCAGCTAGTTTTTATTTTCTGATTTCCTGCAATTTGATTGGCTACGCGAGCGGGCAGCTTTTTACGATATTTAGGCCGCGGGCAGGGGAGTTATTTTTTTAGCAACAAACCGAGGAGTGAAGACAATGTTCAAACTCAAAACACTACCCAAAAAGTTGAAAATCTCTGCCATCAATAAAATATAAAACAACGGTATAAACTCCGAAAATAAACATTTTAATCGTTCTAGCTTTCGACTAAGATTCAGTCATCATCAGGATATATAGTGAAGATTAAGTAATTTGATATGTACGGAAACGATTAGTTAAATATTATAAGTTCTTTTGATGCCTTATAGTTCCGTGATTAAGTTCTAAGATTATAGACAGATCTGATCATTGGTCCTTATTGCTATTTAAAGAAGCACTTGCCATTTATAGACGCCTTAAACCTGAACTTAATCACGGAACTAAGGCATCAAAAGAACTTATAATATAACTAATCGTTTCTGTACATATCAAATTACTTAATCTTCACTATATATATTATATATCGATATAATGTAACCTAGCAGTAGCATCATTCCTGATGATGACTGAATCTTAGTCGAAAGCTAGAACGATTAAAATGTTTATTTTCGGAGACTAAAGATCGTCCGTCCGCCGTCCGTGTCCGCGTTTTATCTATGCAAAGGCTACTTCCTTCCGACTTTTATCCAAAGACCGGCGGAAGTGTGTGCATATTTGATCTAGGCGGAGAAATTAATATATTTTATCCTATTTCTTGGACGTTTATAAAATACAGTAAGTAAACCATTTATATTATCGTTCTTTATATCCAAAAGTATTAAAGAATACGCGTAGTTTGCGCGAGTATTTGCAGGCCGAAGTTCGGGAGGTACCTTTGTAAATTGTGTCATATTTAATAATACTGTACCCTTTTATAATAGCAAATTTCCTGTAAATGTTTTATGCGAATGCATTTGGATATTGAGCCTGTGGCCCTGTGTTTATATGATTTTGGTGATATCGACCAGCGATAAATACATTCGTGGGATATTCAAAAAGGGTAAAAGCCTTGATCTCATTTTTTTAGTTTCTACACATAAATATTGTATGCAATGGGGTACCTGCACTTGTATTTAATTAACTAAATATGAAACATTTGTGGAATGCTCACTTATTTTGCACATTGAGTTATAAACTTCATGATAGTGTTAAGAAAACGAAACTCGATCCTTTTGAACTTCCTGCCATCATTTCATAATGCATGTTGCAATTAGCAAATTTTGTTGTTTACTAAAATTGTAGTGTGCATGCATGGAGGATGGCTAAATGGCATGGGGTCGTGGGTCGTGCATCTAGAAATTTTTAACTACACTATTTTAGCTATAGAAGCTCGTTGACAAAAATGACGGAAATAATGAGAGATTCGCTGCAAGTTTCATACAGTCGACCGGTGGTCCTATGGATTGACAGTTCGACGCCCTCCCCCAGTATGTCTTTGTTTCCCGCCACAATATCGTTCTGCTTTCATAATTGATTTAAAAATAATACCGGAAATTGTCGAGATTGTCTATTTGGCGTGGGTGGGTGGGTCGTGCGTTGTGGGTCGTGCGTTAGTAAATCGCAAAAATAATTTAAAACCGAACTATACCATGAACTGCCAAAATTTTGCACGAATCTTTTTAGCTATATGCCACATCTCTATTAACTATGACCACATTGGCAAAAATGCTGGTAGATTCGCTGAACTTGTGGGTGGTTGAATTTAATTACAGGGGCCGGTTGTATAAAAACGTAATTAGCGCTAACTGTAGTTAGCGTTAATCACTGTAGTTAAATCCTTAACTGTAATTAGTTAACTACATGACTTAAAACGTAGTTAGTCGGATAGTTAACTAATCACGTAGTTAACTGTGCGTGGGGCGTTTAAACACAAGATTACATAAAGTAAGCAGGGAGTAACGACTGCTGACACGCATTTTCAACATGATTGTGGACTCGTATTTTGCAAATAGGCGGGAATTTTATTCAAAACACTAGAAAACAGTAGTGATGGGCGATACCAGGATTTTTAATTCGATACCGATACTTTTAGGATCGGTATCGGTCGATACCGATACTTATTTCGATACCAAAATAAACACAAAATTTCAATTTTCGATACCGGAAGTGAGTACTTAAGGTGGCTCCCTAGGGTTTTATTTCCGGGGGTTACGTTCTTCGTATATATGTAAACTAAAACTCGTGTGACTTCAAAATACGAACGAACGTTGTGTTTTATATGGAACTCTTTTTTGAAACAAAAGTGTGAACTTTGCTTCAGTTGAAAGCATAAAAGAGTTCTAAAAGCCAAACGATACTTGGATGTGATGTTCAAAAGAAAATAATGTAAACTTGTTTTTTTTCAAGCGGTATTCGGGATGTTTTTTGAACCGCCGTACGCGAGGTTCAATCGTGAACATTGGGATATAGAGTTTCCTCAAGAATTTTCAGTGTTTTCTCCACAATCTAGCAGCACTTATGACAATAAAGATGACTTAAATAATGAGCCCTCTACGGGTGAAATGAGCAGGGCCGAAACTCCAAACATATCGCTATAAAAAGTGAAATTTGAACGGTCATTTTGCGAAAACATCCGACGATAGTATACTCGCACGGGACGAATTTTGACAAACATTTTTCAAATTAATACCAAGAAGTCATAACCAGTAATTACCTAAATATCTTTGCCATTTTTACATGTATAATCCACGCTTAGTTGACCATTAACCGACACAGTTATAAACAGTATATCGAACATAATTTATATTTTGTGATTTCGAAAAAGTCATGCCTTGTTGTTTTATGCAGAATGCATGTACACGTCAGTGGGGTATTAAATTGTTCGCGTAAAAATCTAGTAAAAATTGCCAAAATTGAACCCAAATTTCTCCGTTTTCCTTCGGTAAATTTTTTTTAAATTTTGCACATTTTTTAATATCGGTACAACAAGTACAATATCCTTTTTTCTTAAAATTAAATCGAAGGGAAAATTTTTAACATTCATTTTTGACGTTTTTTAAATTTTCTAAGAAACGTATCGATTTAATTTTTTTAAATTGAGGGGGGAAAATCATTATACAAGTATTATCTTTTATACAAAGTTTTAAAAAATTTCACCGAAGGAACTTTTTAAAATGACCTGAAAAAGACAAATTATGAGCTTTATTCTAAGCATGCTGTTGCCATGACAACATATTTTTAACACAAAAGTAGCAATTTGTAATGTTCAGGAGAACATTGTCAATGTGTCCAATAAATTTCGTCTTCATATCATGTAAAGTAAAGAAACAGGAGTCTCCTGAATACTATAGTGTAGTAAATTAAAAAACCCTAGGGAGCCACCTTAAATTGCTAGTATCGGCTACTTTCGATACCTGCCGGTCAGCGGAAAAACATTTTACATTACTGTATGTAAAATAAATAAAGCTATAAGTAACCAAAAGCCCGAAACGTAATAAATATTCTCTATACATGACTTGGCGCACCACATTTGAAATATTAACAGTTATTTTAGTGTTAGTATTTTTTATTCAACCAAGAAGTGAAATTAAACAAGTTGTTTAAAAAAGGGTGCAAGTATCGAACGATACCACGTCAGTAATCGATACCGATACCGCTGTTTGTGGTATCGCTGGTATCGAATACCGAGTACTCGGTATCGCCCACCACTAGAAAACAGTGAAAAATAAACAAGATAACAAGGAAAAACCGCTGTCACAGTGATATGAGTATCCCCGTGTTTTGTGTATCCCCTACTAATATCACTTGGGATATGTGTATCCCCGGCAATACGGCAGTCGTGTTCTGCGTATCCCTAAAGAACCACCCTACATTCCCACATCACTACAGACACTAGGGTACAAGTATCCCTAACATTTCGCGGGAAATAAAACATGCAGAACTGCACATGCAAGCTTGAAAATAACACTCTAAATAGTGTGTTGGATTGTGTTTCGAACAAGACTAATACCAAAAAGATATGTTGAAAGGGACCGAAGTTATATTCGGCGAAAGGTATGGCTTAGTGATGCATTGTTTACATTCTTCGAGTTTATTTTATATAGTATGGTATGGTTAATTTACATTGTTCAAGTATGCCTAGTTTATAATTTATGGCTATTTTACATTATTATACATTTAATATGTATTCTCGTTTCTAATTGGTCAGAAAGCACCGGCTAATTTTCAGTATTCGGCATTTATTACGTATTTTCCGCCGATGACGTCATGAGCGTCCAATAATTGTTTTTTTGGATCGAACTTGCATCCAAAAAAAAAATTATTGGACTCTCTCGTGCCCAAGCCCTTGCGCGGCCAAAAGCTTGAACCTACAAGCGCGCGAAAAAAACAAACAAACAATGGCCTACAGCAGATGTGCTTCGCTGAATGAAAGTGAACTCTCCAAATTATTGGCAGATAAGGATAGTGAAAGCACGAAAAAAGCCACAAAGGGGTAAATAGAAGTATAGAAATAGAATATTTAGCTGACCTTTGACTTCGTGCAAGGTGTTTCATATTCAAATTGTACTTTTCCTACAGTACCTCATGAACAGGAATTTAAACGTTTCTCATGTCTTTAAATGTATAATAAAACAATTATTGGATTCGGCTTTCGCATGATATCAAGAATTATTCAGACCTCGGTACCGAGGTCTGGATAATTCTTGATATCATGCTCAGCCTCATCCAATAATTGCTTATTGTTCGACCGGATTTTATATAACTTTTCAAGCGGATTTTTTTTGTGGTACTTTCGTATTTCCACTGCAAATACTCGTGGAGTTCTGTAATATTTAAACTTCCTGTATGTTCTACACCAATTTATGCGACGCGAACATGCTATCTTACAACATAAGCACAATCACATACACATTTACTGCAGCATTTAATAACTGTAAAAACGTAAATACTTAATACCGGAAAATAAAGGCACAGATAAATGACTTTCCTCCTGCTCATATTTTCAATATTGCATCCTTTCGCTCCTAGTCACAGAATACATACCGGACCAGAAGTGACACTCCTATGTGTTTTGGCTGAAGGAAAACGTCCGAAATTTTTTTACGTGCTATGACGCCATCCTGGAGTGCACACGGCACTTTGTACCTATGCTTGGCCTATGAAAAACTTCCGTGTGCACTCCAGGATGGCGTGATATAATGGCGTATTTTCACGTCAGCACTCGTAAAATTTCGGACAAAATATCGTCTGAGTGACACTTGTGGTCCAGTATCTATTCTGTGTCCTAGTGTTGTGGGTATCCCCACCGGGGGTACTTTTATCCCTAGTGATATTAGTGTGGGGATACACAAAACACGGGGACACTCGTATCACTGTGACACCGCCACAAAAATCATAAAAGAAGGCAGTTTTTCCTTGAGATGTCTACGTTAAACTAAGGTATAGCTGTTTGGCAATTATATATCAGTGTTTCTTGGTGTAATGGACCATACTTCGTCTTCGAGGAATCGTCCTGTGCAAAAATATGTTCTGTTATCGTAAAAACACCAAAGCGATAGCGTTTGAAGAGTTTATATTGTCAGGAAACATTCACAGGGAAGATAGCGATTGAAAATCTCAGGTACGCGTTGCTTTTTGTTTGACTGAAAAATGTTGTTCACTCCTATACAAACGCCATTTTTAACTACGCTTTGGACAGTTAACTAACCGGCTTAACTACGTGATTAAAGTTAGATTTAAGGCTTTTTAACTACTTTTTAACTGCAGTTAGCGCTAACTACGTTTTTATACAACCGGCCCCAGTAATTTAACTTGTAAAAGACATCGGTGACCTCCAAATTTAGGCTGTTGCGGTATATCGATATACCGATAATTATGTTTTTTTTATCAAAATACCGATTACTCGATATTGGAATTTTCAATAGATCGGAATATCGATATTTTTCGGTATTATCGATATCACGTTTACGTTTGTATATTTAAACGTCATATCAAGCTTTTTCAAGCGCTGATTGAAATTATTTCAGAAGGACAAAGACGATCAATGTGCTAACTCCGCGGGAAAATCCGTCAATTAAGGTTAGAGCGCGATCTAAAACGTGTTTGTTTATACGTTACGTTGGCGTACGTTGCAAGGTACGGTAATATGTCATTTCGCTTAGTTATAGGTAATATGTCATTTCGCTCGTGAACTTTTAGAACGTAAACAACGGTGGATTACAAATGTTTTAGAAAAACAAGAACTAACCTCATTGGACATTGTTAGTTTTCTGGTGATATAGGACGATCTTTGTTTCGAACTCGCAGTTGAATAAAATGTTTTGAAACAATTTCCCGGACAAAAATATCACACATGTTTCATCCGGTGCGGTAATCAATGCTAATATTAAGTAATACGCATTTTCAATTCGTAAAGCGGACACATCACAGGCTACTGATCATTGGCCTCACACTTTATTGAAAATATCACGCACCCGATGAGTCAAAGCTGTTATATCGTGGCTGTTTGGCAGCATTTGAAAACAGAAAATTTTGCATAAAATTAAGCAAATTTTGCATAAAATTAAGCAAAATACAATCGCGAAAAAATATCGATATATCGGTATTATCGGTATTTTTTTTCCGGTATCGGTTTTCGTTTTTTTTTTCAAATACCGCAACAGCCTACCCCCAATTTTTATTTCATAAAATGATTTCTTTTAGTATACTCAATTATTTTGACAATTTATTAAAATACCGATCTAAATGGTGAATTTTCCATTTTTTTGAAAACTGTGTCGCTCCATTTTTTTGAAAACCGTACGGCCTACTTTTACGCAAACGTGAATTACAATTGCAACTTTCATGCTTACTTTTGTCTGTTATCTGGGCGGTATACTAGCTCGTCAAAACTTTAGGTATTTAAACGGATAATCGCATTGAAAACTCCTTCAAAACAGTACATTTTTTAAGGATTCTTCAGTCAGGGTGGAGCAAAATTGCTAAAGGGCCCATCCTCTCCTTGTCCTCCTCCATGCAGGATAGTATACGATCGTCGAAGGTGTGAGCCCGCCCGCCACTGCAGGGGCGGATTCAGCGTCTCAATCTGACCGTAGCATTTTGGATGAAATCAACATGCGGGGCCGAAGGCCACGCCCTACCTAGGGGGGTTTGGGGGCATGCCCCCCAGAAAATTTTTGAAATTTGAAGCCCGCAAGTACCATTTCCTGCATTCTGAGCATGGAAATTAGATTTAAAATTTGTAGAAAAGTGCCTGTTTTTCACACCAAAATAAGAAAAAAACGCACAAAAGTTACAAAATTTATTCATCAACATACCACTTCGAACAACAGATTATCTTGAAAAAGTAAGATAACAGTAGTTCGAAAGTTTTCAAATGTACATCATCTTGAAACAGCGGCCCAACGACAGTTAGGGAAAATGTTTATCTGGCTAAGCAGCAGCATATATAGATCATCCTGAAACAGCAGGACAACTTATGGCAGTCAGGAAAAATATTTTCTGTACTGTATATAGATTATCTCCAAGTTATAGGAAAAATGTTTATTTGTAGATCTTCTTGAAACAGCAGCACAACAGCTATTAGGAAAAATGTTTATTTGTATATGTTTTTTGTACTAAAATTCGAGCAGTTCTGCAGGAATTCGCGCGGAGCTGGGTGCGCAAATTTTAGTACTGCGGGAAATATATCCATGATTATGAAATCCATGATTACAACACCAGAAATGCGAGTTCATACCGAGCTCATGCATGTAGAACAAATGTAATGCAGTTTACCATCCTATTTCAAGGACCCAAATTGTGGAATTCTCTCCCAGAGTCCGTCAAAAGTGCACAGACTATCAATTGCTTCAGGAATAGAATTTTGAAATACTTGCTAGATGCCTAATTACGTTTTTTCTTGACCTCTCCTAACTAATCATTTCTCTGATCTATATTTTCTGTTACTACTGCTCCAAGGAGACATCCTATTTACAAGCCCTATGGTTTCCGGATGCCTCCTTGCCACCGATATCTATTTTATGGTGTATACATATTGACTATTTAAAATTAACTATATTATTAACATAAATAACTTGTAAATAACTGATATCTGTGGCAAATTAAATTATCTCTATCTCTAATATAATCCGCGCGAATAGCTTTGCTAATAATATTCACTCGTTGTTAGTAAATATTATAATGTAAGGCAATACCATATACGAACCTATAATATATGGGATGCTAATAAAAATTAGTTATTGTTATTATTATTATTATTATTATTATTGATCTTTAAACACGGTAACCTTTCACATAGGTGATTTTCAAAGGGCCGTGCGGAAAATAAATGCATTATAAAAGAAGGAACTAATAAACTAAATTATACTTATTTACAAAATATACTTATTTACTTATTTACTTATTTACAAGATGTAATTATTTAATAGGTGATGGACAGATTTTAAACTTGTTGACTCTCTTAGGGTTTTCAACAAGTTTACTGGGATGTTGTTCCAACCCAGCCAGCACAAGAACGTCCTATCAACGTTGTCATAATGTTCGGTTTACGTTGCGATAACGTTGTCACTTTACGTGCGTCCGACGTGATTTTGTCGACTCCAGGGGACGTTGTCACAACGTTTTGAAAAACGTAAGAAAAAGCGTTCCCACAACGTTTATGAAACGTAAATATATTGAAGCGAAACGTTCACACAACGTTTATGAAACGTAAATATATTGAAGCGAAACGTTCACACAACGTTTATAGAACGAAATATTTATTTCAAAATCTTTTATGTTTACTGTAGGCTAAAATTACAATCCAGGAATAAAAAAATACTTAAATATATCTTTATTGTTCATAAATGTTTCTTGCTAATGTTGTCAATCTCGTGAATGTTTCACAGTTCCAGCTTTTCGATGAAAGCGTTATATAGCCATCGTTGTATTAATAAGTAAATTATCCCGGTTTGTTAAGCCACATAGTTTACCATTAGCTATATTGTACGTATAGTATTTGATGATCTCCATATTCTTGCCTTCGCATTCTAAAGATGAAAGCGTTAGCCATCGCTGTAATAAATAAATTATCCCGGTTTGTTCAGCCACATAGTTTACCATTAGGCCATATTGTACGTCGTATAGTATTTGATGATCATCCATATTCTTGCCTTCGCATTCTAAAGTTGTATATCTTGAACAAGAGAAAATATATATCACATTCGCCAGAAAGTATTCTCACTTTATTAATAGACGATGGAGTGACATATCCATGATCCACACATATAGCTTTAATCTTTATCATATAAATTTCAGATGACAACTATGAGTATGGAGTATGGTATAATAACTAAACTATAATATTCTACTCACGTTCAAATGATTACAAGATCGATGAAATTAGACAACGCTCGCCGCTCGTAAAGAGTATGATAATATATATATATATATAAGTTCCTCACATCTGCCAAAGATTAAGTTTGAATTCTGCGGCCAACGGCAAAATGTGATATTCGATACTGATGACGCACATTTTAATTAATAACCTATTTTGGCCAAAACAATGTACCATGGACGTTGTCAGAAGGTGTTAAAGTGACATCCAATGAAACGTCCCTACAACGTTCTGCACACATGAATTTTTTACAAATCAAATGTAGCATTTAGGAAAACGTGTTGTTAAGGTTGTAGGGAGGTTAGGTCGGACCAACCCAAATTACAACCTTCTCGCAACGTTGCGATTACGTACTGTGCTAGCTGGGAATACGCTGCTCCTCTGTACGAAAAGCTATTTTTCAAGAAATTCGTTTTTGGTTTAGGTTGAGACAGCTTTAAATTACTACTGCGCAGTACGTAACCATTGTTTTCGCAAGTGTGAAATAGTTGTGTTACGTATTCTGGAAGCATGCCATTAATCGCTTTAAATGTCATGAGGAGATCTCGCTTTTTCAAAAGTAAGTCAAGAGGTTTCCAGCTAAGTTTTTGAAAAATGTCCGAAGATCTTATAGTATAGTCCGAATTTGTTATTATTCTTGCTGCTCGTTTCTGAAGCTTATATAATTTGTCTAAGTGTGTTTGGTTGTTATTTTGCCAAACAGTTGAACAGTAGTTAAAATGAGGCGCGACTAATGCGTTATACATAATTTTGAGCGTATCTAGGCCAACAAAATCTTTGGCTTTTCTTAAAAGATTAATATTTTTTGATATCTTGTTGCATTGTTCTTCATTTTGCCTATTCCAGCTAAGTCTATCGTCTATAACTATACCCAAAGCTTCCTTTTTATAAACTCGTTCAATTTGATGTCCGTTTATACTGATTTTTGGCACGTGATCTAAGTTTTTCAATCGTTGCCGATATCCAATAATCATATATTTGGTTTTTTCGTTGTTTAATGTTAGTTTATTCGCTGATAACCATTTTTGAGCATTTACTAGGTCTTTGTTAAGTTTGTATTCAATATCTATGGATAAATGCCCTTGACATGATAAAATTGTGTCATCAGCAAATAAATTAGAATGTGTTGTTTCTAGGCAGTTTGGGAGGTCGTTTATGTAAATGAGAAATAATAGAGGTCCAAGATTTGAACCTGAGGTACTCCACAACGAATTGTTTCAATATCAGATTTACAGTTATTTAGCATGCAAATTTGCTTTCTTTGATCTAAATACGATTGGAACCATTTGAGCGTGTGCATGGTCGCGTATCCCATAAGCTTGTGGTTTTGACAATAGAATCTGGTGATCAATCGTATCAAATGCTTTTTTCAGGTCTAATTGTTATTGCATTAGGCAAATGAAAACCATACATTTTGAAGTTTGAACTTGATACGCTTTACTGTTATCATGAGTTTTGTTTAGACAAATATTGAAGTATTTGTTGTTATAGTTCTATTAAACAAACCAAAAGGAACCAACACGGAATATTACTTGCGCGAATTTAAAGCTGCGCGAACAAATTTCGCGAAATTGGAATGCGCGAATTTAAAGCTGAACGAAAATGAGTATACGACGCGAATTTTTTAATACAAGTAAGGTATACAATACATGGATTTGAAACATCTAACCATATATTTATGATACGTTATTCCAGGAAGCAGGCTCAGCTGTTGTAATTCTAAACTCTGTTAGTATACATGTAAACTACAATATAATATATCGGAGTGTAACTATTTCTATAAATTTCACTTACACTACTCACTAGTCTTTATAGACTACAACAGGTCTACAACTATAAATAATTACATGAACAAAGTCTAAGATATAAACCTACAGTACATGAAACAGTTTCACACCAGAGAACACATGGCATGCCAATGGCTATCGAATAGTGTGAGTGGCCATTAATATTGTTTTGCATTTTTATAATAATACGTTTCATCAGCAAATATATGGTAATATATTCGAGACGCATGAACTGTGTAAAATTCGATATGTTATTTACATATTTAATATACTATTCATGAGACTGACCTGACACGGAGGTGATTCAAACAGCGCTGTCTTCACAGTTCACATCGCGAGAAATGCAAATTATGCCCGAATAATCGCACACCAAAAGCTTTCGATCAGAATTCTTTCGCGCACCTTTTCGTTAAATGAAACACGTTTATATTCGTACTTCATTATACACAGAAGATCGTGGAGCCCTGTAGAAGCCATGTCTTTCTCCTTGGAACGAGCGGCGATTAAAATTTACCGACTGTTCGATTACAACGAGGAGCCGACACGACAATAACAAGCCAGCATCGCTCTGAAGTCGATGCGACTATTGCAAACAGTAGCATTTTGCCTCATCCTGATTGGCTTGCTTCGTCTGACCGTAGCAAACCAATCAGCACGCCGTATTTGCGAATTTTTGCAACGGTCAGTTTCAATCTGACCACTGCAAAAATTTCCAAATACAGTGCTATGATTGGTTTTGCTACGGTTAGACGAAGCAAGCCAATCACAATGAAGCAAATGCTACGACTTCAGAACGATGTGATATAGTACTAGTGCAAAACCCGCAAATACAGGCTGTATTTCGGGCGGAAATTTGAGAAAAACCCGAATTTATCCAAAATGAAATAAAAACTCGATAAAATTGTATCAATATGATTTAGTAAATTTTAAAAAAAATGCACCAAGTTTCAATGAAAAATTGAAAATAACGGCAATTAAAAATAGTATGACGTTTTAGTTTTTAATAACTTTAAAAAAGGTTCAACCTGGAAAAACATATCTCAGGGAAAATCTGACCGTAGCATATGCTACGGTTGCAACGGTCTGAATCCGCCCCTGAGCCGAGTACCGTAGGCTCGAGTTAGCTAGGGATGGTTTTAAAATTTGGGTCTCTGAAATAGCATTTCGTGCATTCTAATAAAGGACACATTTTTTAAAAATGTTTTAATCAGGTGAAATTTGTAATAAAATGCATGCTAAACATTCAAACACAACATAAGTTCAGTTCAAACACAACATAAGTTCAGTTCAAACACAACATAAGTTCAGCGAGTTACTAGTATGCTGCATCAACAAATTTAGTTTTTTCAATGTTAAACTGATTTACTCATACAAGTCCTAGGGACCTGGCTTTGGGGGCAATAGGCCATTTTTTTCAGTTGTGGGGCAGAGGAAGGGGCCCAGTGGGGCAAATGCCCCACCAGTCCACAGTATTAAAAAATGCCTTGCTTCAAAAATAGCACATTACACTCATGGCATAAAATTAGATTACAACACGACTGGATAACAGTCTTAACAGAGGAAGTCATGAAAGTGGCAATTGCAGTCGCGTTTGCGTAAAAGTAGGCCGTATATATATACGGAAATTGTCACATATCTCAACGGGAATTTTAGGTAAATTTAAACCAATAACTACATTGAAAAGCGCTTGAAAAACAGCACATTATAATAGCATAAAATTGGATTATTACATGCACAGATAACAGAGAAAATTAAGCATGAATGTTGCCATTGTAATTCGCGTTTGCGTAAAAGTAGGCCGTACTGAAATTGTTATATCTCAACGGACATTTTAGGTATATTTAAACCGATAACTGCATTGAAAAGCCCTGGAAAAACAGCACATTATAGTAGCATAAAATTTGATTACTATACCGATGCACAGATAACAGAGAAAATTAAGCATGAATGTTGCCATTGTAATTCGCGTTTGCGTAAAAGTAGGCCGTACTGAAATTGTCACATCTCAACGGGAATTTTAGGTATATTTAAACCGATAACTGCATTGAAAAGCCCTGGAAAAACAGCACATTATAGTAGCATAAAATTGGATTACTACACACATAACAGAGAAAATTAAGCATGAATGTTGCCACGGTAATTCGCGTTTGCGTAAAAGTAGGCAGTACTGAAATTGTCATATCTCAACGGGAATGTTACTTTTAGGATGATAACTGCATTAAAAAGCCCTTGAAAAACAGCACATTATAGTGGCATAAAATTAAATTACTACATACCCATGCAGATAACAAAGAAAAATAAGCATGAAAGTTGCAAAGGTTGGGATTTTAATTCTGCATGAAAAATACAAATACCACTCTA
>CACRXK020013287.1:0-14195 GCA_902702795.2 Paramuricea clavata
CAGAACAAACTTGGTTACATGAAGTAATTTCTGAACGTGAAAAACAACAGACATCCAGTGCTTTGTCTATATACAGCTCAAACAACTTCGGATTTTCCCGATGTTCGCCCGAAGAGCATATTTGAAATAATTTAATTTTGTTGATTTTAAAATGTTAGCGGCACTGAGCTATAATATAGCTCAGTGGTTAGCGGGCAAAAATTGTTTGTTTCACTTGTAGCCTGAAAACAGACTACGTTTCGCCCACCCTAAAATTCGCAGGTCTATTTTACTTGTGACGTCAGTTTCATACGGGACTTCACCGTCACCCGGTTTTTGGCGGGAAAATTTGTCATGTTTTAGAGAAGACAAGATGGCGCCAGTTACTTCTTACTTCGTGCCATCATTTTTGTTTACAAAATCCAGCTTATTTTACGTTATAACGACTGGTTAGTTATGGAAATTATAACTCAATTGACCGGGAAAACGATTCTGTATTAAAGAGAAAATACGTGTAGTCATTGACTTTATATTGTGATGTTAAAATTTGTTGTGAAAAACGGCCGGAAATTTCGCTACATCGTTGTACTGGTTTATGAAAAATTCTGCTGGAAATTCGACCATGGATAAAGAGACAACGTTTGAATGAAAGAACAACCTGTCTTAAAGGTAAGTTTTTAAAGGGTTTTCACTTTTCGGTATTTTTTTATAGTTCAAACTTGAAAGATGCTGTATTACAAAACTACAAAAGTCCGTATATTATTAAAATGTTACTAATAACGTAAACAAACGTTTTGTTTACATTTTGAACAGCTATATCTGTAAAATATGATATACTAACTGAATATCTAACACTTTTCTGGTTCGCTATGCTTGTACTGTAAATGAATATAAACTCTACGTTTCAATTTGAAAAAGTTTGAAAGATGCAAAATTTGGGCAATGTTTATATCAGAACAGACTTCACAGCACTTTAAAGCTCTTGTCTCGAAGCTATACTTCGGTCGTTGTTTTATACATCTCGTTGGTATACCAGTTCACAACTCTAGGTACAAAATCACATGCAGCCTATAAGTGGCTTTGTTAGAACATACGACTTTGGAACACCATTTTACATTTGTTTTTAAATTAATTTTATTTTAATTATTTTTTGACCTTAGACAAAGTACCTTATTTCTACCTTAAGTATTTGTACATTAAGTACCTGTTTGACCTTTAATAGGCAAAGTACCTCACAAATAATTACTGTACTGTCATTTGAGGCGATTTAACCCAATTTTGACAACTAACAGCATTTGGCCATTTGCATGTCTAAATTTACTAGGTTTTCTAATGACAAGGCTTTAGAATATTATTAAAATACTAGCCATTCTACCCAAACCTTTTTCATACAGTGTTAAATCCTAGCTATTATACTTGCTTTTAATATATCAGTGTTAAACCCCGGGTACATCGAAAAAGGTGATGTTCTGGTTTCAATCGACTAGTGCATAATAGTTAACTACACATATCATGAGCAGTCTGATTAACCCATTGAGTGAGAGCGCTCTATTTATCTATCATGTTTTTGACAGTTTTTCAGGCATTTTATATGCTGGTACTAATAAATTGTTTTTCAAGAGCTTTATATTGTATTATAAAATAGGTTTTTAAAGAGAAATTCATGGCAACAGTTAGGTTAATTTATGTGCATTCATTATGCTGGTATCAGTTCGATGACAATAACATGCTTTTTGTTTTGTTTATAATGGAATGAATTTGAGGACTGCCCAGGAACCGAGACGAGTTGGTTTTTGTACTATTTATTAAGACGTATGGTATATACAACACAAGTTGTATTGATTTAAAATATAAACTATCATTAGACTGTAAATGTTCATCAGGCCTGTTTTATATGTCAATTTTGGTCGTGTTGAATGCAATTAAGACCACAGATAATGAGATGATAAATTCAACCTCATTAATTAATTAAATAAGCTTCATTATCTATTTGTTTGAATTGCATTCGACATAACCAAAATTCAACGTAAAAAGTCTCCTCCCTCAGTTTATCAACATGGTAACATCTATGCTTCTAAGATTCAAATATATTGTTCTACATGTAAGTATCTAATGTTCAAATATGGGCCTATAAGCCATATTTTATACACTTCTAAGAATAAATTATGAATTTAACCAATTTAATTTATTGTTTCATTCAATACACTAATCACACGTACATGATATTATTAGTAATTATTTGAATTACACGGTCTGGATTAATAAATTATCCAAACAATCTTATATCATAATATTGTACAATCAAATGTGTTTAATTCATCTTTTAAGTGGCAATGTGCTTCACAGGATGCGACCTACTTTTTATACTAGTTGTCTAATGCCAGATGATTTTACTCGTCAGAGGGAGAGTGCTACCACTCAATGGGTTAACTGGGTGATATATGCATCCTACTTTGTTATTTTTGTATAGTGTCTAATGCTAGATGATTTTACTCTTCAAGGGGAGTGTACTGGCACTTAATGGGTTAATAGCAAGCCTATCCACAGGGAGCCCGGCCACCCCATTGTCTTATGGAAAGCATATTATTGAATGTACAAAGTATTTATATAGCTCAGTGTTGAATAACAGGCGTGCTAAAGCCTGTAACAGGCAGGCTGTGTGCCCGTTATACAACACTGAGCTATATAAATACTTTGCACATTCAATAATATGCTTTCAGTAAGACATGGGATGTACTCTCTGCGGCCTAATACTGCCATGTGTTTAGTTATCCCATTGAGTGGCCTTGTGCCCTACTTTATTATTTTACTCTGTCTAATGCCAGATGATTTTACTCTGTTTAATGCCAGATGATTTCACTTGTCAAGGGGAAAGTGCTGGCGCTTAATGGTTATCAGTTGAACACAACTGAGATGGAGTAGCCTAGCAGAAATATCATGGTTGTGAAATATGGTTGAGCTTATTATTTTTTCATAATCCTTTTTTCAGGCTGTGTTATATGCCTCAAATCCCGAAGTTTTGCAAAATGTGAGGAAAATACATTGAAGACTTGGTAAACTGAAGAATATTGTGAGATGATTTTGACCGACATGCCCAGCCGATGCATGCGGACAACCAGTTGTCATAGCTGCATGATGTTTCAACAAATAGTCTTTGCAGTTCAGACGCAGCCAAAGACGAGGCAATATTCCAGCGTATCCTTTAAAGTGATAAATACTATAGTGAATGTATTGCCTCCATCGGATTCACAAGAATGAAGACGTCATAAGGTTTGAGTAGTCTGGTGGTCAACCAATGTGCATGCTAGTTTTGGGATGCAAACATGCACTCGTGAGTTTTTCAAAGACCTCAAATAGCACTCGTCCTTCGGACTCTTGCTATTTTGAGGTCTTTCTTTGAAAAACTCACGAGTGCATGTTATATCCGGGTATGACTAAAGGGAGAGTTACCAACCGGAGAGTTATCTCGGAGAGTTATGATTTCGGAGAGTTATGTTCGAACTACGCCCACTTTCCCCAATGACCACACCCAATTTCGTAACTCTCCCGACGTTTCCTTGAAGTAACATGAGAGAGTTATGTTTGACGTAACTCTCTCTCTCTCGTTAACATTATGAAAATGTTAGAGAGTTATCATTTTTTATAACTCTCCGCGTTCACGATTGTGGCAATGAAGAGATATATGTCAGTTTATTGAGAAAACCTTTAAATAGTAAAGCGTGTTTCTTCAGATTTTCATCTTATATTTTCAGTTTGTAGCGTGTCAATAGCGTGCGTCCAAACAGGAAATAGTACAACTTGACTCGGTCAAAACAATGAGATGCTTGCCGCAGAAGGGTCAAAGTACCCCCAGAAGCATGTTTTGACGTGTATTTGGCAGTAAATACAGTACGGTAAGCATAGTTGCAAGAAAATTGAAAAAATTGCGAAAATTGAATCTTTCAGAAATTCAGGTTTTGCAAATATTTTCCCGTATCAGCCAATATAGGGCATTACATTGGAAAGGTTTTCTGGTTCTATCTAATACGAGAGTCGAGAGCTGTATCTGAATGTTGGGCTTTGTAGGTAATCCAAGTGAGCATGTATAATAATTTATTTACTCGTACTCGCTTCACTTGGTAAGTACTAAAGTTCTATAGTTTCTACTAGCGTTGAATATTGAAGCTGAAACTTGAGAAAAAAGTAAATTCACAATAATTTACTAAAATGTGGACGTTTTTTTTTCAAAAAACTGACATAACTCTCTTCATTGCCACAATCGTGAATGCAGTGAGTTATAAAAAATGATAACTCTCTAACATCTTCATAATGTTAACGAGAGAGAGAGAGTTACGTCAAACATAACTCTTTCATGTTAGTTCAAGGAAACATCGGGAGAATTAAGAAATTGGGTGTGGTCGTTGGGAAAAGTGGGCGTGGTTCGAACATAACTCTCCGAAATCATAACTCTCCGAGATAACTCTACACTTCCTAACTCTCCATTTAGCCGGTCTCGTTATATCCAAATTGCACCCGAAACCATGCTATATTATATACTTAAAACATGAGCAGCAGTGTTTTATCAGATTTAGGTTTGATAAAACACGCACTATATATACATGCGAATGTTCGGTACAGTTGCTTTAAAAACGACCGATCTAGTAAGTTCATTGGCGAAGTAATTTTCAAAAACTACGTTGAACGTGTAAGTCGAGAAAATCAAAGCTAAAGTTTATGTAAATCATGGAAAATCTCTATATCGCATATAAAGATACGACACCCTTTTGAAATATATATAATATATTGACATCTTTTCTAAAACGAAACCGAAAGGCAAAAAGAAAACAGTGTCCATGTTTTTGGAACCGCATATAATATCTGCCCAACCGAAAATTGCTCCGATTGGTGTTTACATTACAATGAGAGCGTTGCAAAAACCAATCCGATACGCCGCGCACCAAAGAGCGAACCGCCGCACCACCGATTCGTTGTAGAATTAAACAAAAGCCCTATCCGGTATGGTTTTTGCGTCGGACGCAAAGTGATCCGGTACAATGTAAACATCGCCGAATGGTTACTGGGTTAAATTCCTGGTGCACTGTGCAACTTGCCTTTGGTTAAAAAAGTTTGAAAAACCAGCTTTAAAGAAATGAAGAAATTGTATACTGTATTCAGATTTATATGATTTCGTATCCATTAACCGTGTGCGGAAGTTAAGGGGTAACGCCTTTACCTTTTTGTCTTTTTTACCCGTTTCCAAAGATATAAAAGAGGGTTAGGCTTTAATTTTTGGTTATCTGTTGCCACCTTTTCAAAGATAAAAATGGACGATAAATTAAGGGTTTAACCTTAACGTTACTGGACAATTACTGGGTTAAATTCCTGGTGCAAGGACCTTTTGGTTTTTGTCAGGGGTACGAATTAATTATAGGGTGGAGAAAAAGGATTAGCTATATGATAGAAAACATTAAGCTTTCACCATCAGACCTAGTAGTCTAGTGGTAAAGACTACATGCATAGATATCTTATATACACTACAGTAGATAGCGCATCTCTTTTAGTAAAATTGAAGCCAAGAATATTCCAGCGGTTACCCCCATTTGAATAGATGGCGGCCATGTTGGTCGTTCCCATGCATTTGCTAATAAACGTTTAAAAACAACAATATGTCGAATATTAAATATGCAGGTTAGAAGAAAAAGGTTATGGTGAATAAGTTACGATATATTATCAGCAGCGAGCGTGTGGTCTAGTGGTAAAGACAGCAGCTTGTGTAATGTACCATAGTGTTCCAAGCGTTATACTGAAGTCATTTTGTTACTCGAAAATGGTTGAATTTTAATTATACAAGCTAGAGAAAAAAAGGCGAATAAGTTGCGTTAGACTTCTTCCAACAACGAGCTGGTGGTCTATTGGTGATAAAGACAACAGGCTGTGTATACCTAGTCTTACAAAAGTCGTTTGTGATTTGAAAATGGTTGATGCAGGTTTCAGTTATAGGCGCCCTTTATTGCGTTTGAAGCCCTGTAAAACAGAACCATTAATTTGTGCCGCTCTACAAATTTCATATTTGAAATCTATGGTTTATAGGCTTTCTGTCTCCGTTCATGAACATCGCCGTTTGTGGACATAAAAATCGTAGGTCTTTCCAAGCGAGTTATTGAAAAAATTTGAGGTTCGAGTTAAGGCGCCCGTTCTATTGCGTTTGAAGTCCTGTAGAGCAGAATCAAGAATTTGCGCCGCTCTACAAATTTCATATTTGAAACCTATGGTCTATAGGCTTTTTGTCGCTGCCTCATTGAAGTATAAACTCCCGTTTCTGGACATAAAAATCGCAGGTCTTTCCAAGCGAGTTTCGAAAAGAATTTGAGACTTAACATTAATTAAGACACAGGTTCGAGTTATATTGCGTTTCAAGTCCTGTAGAGCAGAATCACGAATTTGGGCCGCTCTACAAATTTCGTATTCGAAGTCTATGGCCTATAGGCTTTCTGTCGTTGCCTTACTTAAGTATAAACTCGCCGTCTCTGGACATGATTAGATAATCGCCGGTTTTCCAAGTGAGTTATCGAAAAGAATTCGAGATGCCATGCATGAAAATCGGAGGTATTTCCGAGTGTGGTATCGACAAGAATTGCAGACTTAATATTAAGAGCTGTAGTTCAAGCCCTATAGAAGTCATTCTGTAGTTTGAAAATGGTTGAATTTCGATTGAAAAAAATAAGGTGAATAAGTATAGGTTCCACACCGAGAATGGCGGCTTTAAGGTAGATAAATCCCGAGAGATTTATCTGGCTTAAAGCCGACGTTCGCGGTGTTTCACCGACTTATACAGTAGCACGATTGGCGAGGTGTTGTTCCCGAACATGCGCACTTTAAGTGCTTTAATGCGAACGAGCATGCGCATTTTGTCATTCAACGTCCCACAAGTGAAACAGCAAATGTTTTTGTATAAATTAGCAGAGTGCGTCAGTGTGATAAGTTTGGCTGTCGACCCAGTTGGTCATCTGATATTTGACTGCTCGTTTCTTTCTCATCTCTCCAGATGAGCGTTTATCCAGACTAGTGGTCTAAACGAGAAGCAAATTAGGACTTGAGTTTGTAGTAACACCGCGGAAAAACGTCTGCGCATGCATCAAATTATGAAAATATGGCGGGGAATTTGAATATCAATTTCTAAAACAAAAACATGCTTATTAATTGGTCAAAAACTAGTAAAACAAACGAGAAAATATAGCAAATGGTTAGACTAGACATTAATTGAAAGCGTCCTGGCATTTAAAGTATGGAATGAAATATAATTCATGTAAAAAATTGTTGATTTTAACGGACACGACTTCGAACATTTTTGCAAAATTATTCAAAACAAAAATTCAAACAAAAAGTTAAGAAAACTCTCGGAAAGTTAAGCTTCTTAACCCACTCAAATTGTAGAATAAATCCTAAAGTTTAATTATTGTGAACACGAAAATTTTTTATATTTGGCGACACAGTTTTTTTTAAAGAAATGTATCTCAAACGAAAATTCGGAAATTGTCGTTGCTTAATAGTTGATAAACAAAATGTTTCAGACGATAAATTTGTCAACAATCACCTTTAGTTCATGTTCTTGTACAATACAATTTCTTGAACCATCTGGCTGTATTTATTCCTAGTTTTTAGAATGACATGTTTATTTTTGCGCTCGAAATCTGGCTGTAAAGACGCACAATGAAGTCACTCCTTTTTACCGCCATTTTGAGCCTTCGGAAACGTTCGGAACAGCTTCTCATCAAGTTCGCAATACTATAACAGGTAAGGTTGACGCATGCGCAGACGTTTTTCCGCGGTGTTGTTTGTAGTTGCTTCTCTAAGCAATTATTATAAATTCATTATATGGATCATACTTATAATCTCGGCGTTTGTGATTTGGATAGGGTCGAATATTAATTATACAAGCTAGAGAAAAAGTTTAGGGTGAATAATTTGCGATAGGATTTTACAACGAGCAAGTGGTCTAGTTGTAAAGACAACAAGCTTGAGTCATCTACCAGCTGTGGCTCATGTCCTACAGAAACCATTTTGCGACTTGAAATGTGTCGTATATTAATAATACAAGTTAGAGAAAAAAACAAGATGAATAAGTTGCGCTAGATTTTCAACAACGCGCAAGTGGTCTAGTGGTAAAGACAACAGGCTGTGTCATGTACCAGCTGCGGTTCAAGTCCTACAGAAGCCGTTTTATGATTCAAAAATTGTTGAATTTTAATAATACAAGCTAGAGAAAAAAATAAGGGGAATAAGTTGCACTAGCCTTTCAACAACGAGCAAGTGGTCTAGTGGTAAAGACAACAGGCTGTCTCCTGTACCAGATGGGGTTCAAGTCCTACAGAAGCCGTTTTATGATTCAAAAATTGTTGAATTTTAATAATACAAACTAGAGAAAAAAATAAGGGGAATAAGTTGCACTAGTCTATCAACAACGAGCAAGTGGTCTAGTGGTAAAGACTACAGGCTTGTCTCATGTGCCAGGTGTGGTTCAAGTCCTACATATGCCATTTTGTGATTAAAAAATTTTTGAGTTTTAATTACACAAGCTAGAGAAAAAGGTTAACGTTAATAAGTGGCGGTAGGCTTCCAACAATGAGCAAGTGGTCTAGTGGTAACGATATCGGACTTTAAAAGCCAATGTCGTGTATCAGGATCGGTTCGAGGGCGAATGGAAGAATAACCAGGAAAAAAAGATGGCGGAAGAATACAAATATTTGGAGAAGATACCACGAATGAAATTAATCTTTAGTATTTACCATGGTTGGCGCATGCGCGGTAGACAGAAAACTGGGGGAGGGGGGCCGGGAACAGGGAAAAATTTACTAAGTCTTTTTGCCTTGCTCTTACAGCAAGACACTTTAGGCTTTTTTCTCATTTTTGTCGGTAGAATATATTCTATGGACATAAAAAGCAAGTTTTCCAGCTGTGTAATCGAAAAAAACGTGAAAGTTAATATTATGCGTTTTCGAATCTTATGTTCTATTGAATTCCAAGGCCCCTAGTGGCAAAAATTAGAAGTGTCACGGTCTGAAAATTGTATTTTTGGAATCTACGTTCAATAGGCTTTCTGTCGATGCCTCACTCTTGCATACATAGACAGTCTGTGGACAAAAAAAGCAAGTTTTTCCAGCTGTGTAAGGGAAAAAGACGTGAAAGTTAATATTAGAATTTGTCACGGTCTGCACTTGTGGCAAAAACTAGAATTTGGCACGGTCTGAAAATTGTATTTTTGGAATCTACGTTCAATAGGCTTTCTGTCGATGCCTCATTCTTGCACAAATAGACAATCCGTGAACATAAAAAGCAAGTTTTTGCAGCTGTATAAGCGAAAAAGACGTGAAAGTTAATATTATGCGTTTTCGAACCTTATGGTCTATTGAATTTCAAGGCTCCTGTAGCAGAGAGTAGAATTTGGGCTAGTCTCAAAATTGTACTTTTGGAATCTATGATCAATAGGCTTTCTGTCGATGCCTTACTCGTGCATCACTAGATTTGTCCGTGGAAGTAAAAAGCAGGTTTTTCCAGCTGTGTAATCGAAAAAAACGTGAAAGTTAATATTATGCGTTTTCGAATCTTATGTTCTATTGAATTCCAAGGCCCCTTGTGGCAAAAACTAGAATTTGGCACGGTCTGAAAATTGTATTTTTGGAATCTACGTTCAATAGGCTTTCTGTCGATGCCTCATTCTTGCACAAATAGACAGTCCGTGAACATAAAAAGCAAGTTTTTCCAGCTGTATAAGCGAAAAAGACGTGAAAGTTAATATTATGCGTTTTCGAACCTTATGTTCTATTGAATTTCAAGGCTCCTGTAGCAGAGAGTAGAATTTGGGCTAGTCTCAAAATTGTATTTTTGGAATCTATGATCAATAGGCTTTCTCTAGATGCCTTACTCGTGCATCACTAGATTTGTCCGTGGAAGTAAAAAGCAGGTTTTTGCAGCTGTGTAATCGAAAAAAACGTGAAAGTTAATATTATGCGTTTTCGAATCTTATGTTCTATTGAATTCCAAGGCCCCTTGTAGCAAAAACTAGAATTTGGCACGGTCTGAAAATTGTATTTTTGGAATCTACGTTCAATAGGCTTTCTGTCGATGCCTCATTCTTGCACAAATAGACAGTCCGTGAACATAAGAAGCAAGTTTTTGCAGCTGTATAAGCGAAAAAGACGTGAAAGTTAATATTATGCGTTTTCTAACCTTATGGTCTATTGAATTTCAAGGCTCCGGTAGCCGATAGTAAAATTTGGGCTAGTCTCAAAATTGTATTTTTGGAATCTATGATCAATAGGCTTTCTGTCGATGCCTCATTCTTGCACAAATAGTCAGTCCGTGAACATAAAAAAAGCTACTTTTTCCAGCTGTATAAGCGAGAAAGACGTGAAAGTTAATATTATGCGTTTTCGAATCTTATGTTCTATTGAATTCCAAGGCCCCTTGTGGCAAAAACTAGAATTTGGCACGGTCTGAAAATTGTATTTTTGGAAACTACGTTGAATAAGCTTTCTGTCGATGCCTCATTCTTGCACAAATAGTCAGTCCGTGAACATAAAAAAAGCAAGTTTTTCCAGCTGTATAAGCGAAAAAGACGTGAAAGTTAATATTATGCGCTTTCGAATCTTATGTTCTATTGAATTCCAAGGCTCCTGTAGCAGAGACTCGAATTTGGGCTGGTATGAAAATTGTATCTTTGGAATCCATCATCAATAGGCTTTCCGTCGATGGCTTACTCGTGCATCACTAGACTTGTCCGTGGAGGTGAACGGCAGGTTTTCCCAGATTTTTGGAATCTATGGTCAATAGGCTTTCTGTTGATGCCTCATTCTTGCATAACTAGAGAGTCCGTGGACATAAAAAGCAAGTTTTTCCAGCTGCTATGTGTAATCGAAAAAGACGTGAAAGTTAATATTATGCGCTTTCGACTGGTTCGAACCTTGTGTTCTATTGAATTTCAAGGCCCCTGTAGCAAAATCCTGAATTTGGCACGCTCTGAAAATTGTATTTTTGGAATCTATGGTCAATAGGCTTTCTGTTGATGCCTCGTTCTTGCATAACTAGAGAGTCCGTGGACATAAAAAGCAAGTTTTTCCAGCTGCTGGAATCTATCAGCAATAGGCTTTTTGTCGATGCCTTAGTCGTGCATCACTAGACTTGTCCGTGGAGGTAAACGGCAGGTTTTTCCACTTTGTGTAATCGAAAAAAACGTGAAAGTTAATATTATGCGCTTGTCACTTTTTCAAAAATTGAATCTTATGTTCTATGAATTCCAAGGCTCCTGTAGCAGAGACTTGAATTTGGGCTGGTATGAAAATTGTATTTCTGGAATCTATCAGCAATAGGCCTTTTGTCGATGCCTTAGTCGTGCATCACTAGACTTGTCCGTGGAGGTAAACGGCAGGTTTTTCCACCTGTGTAATCGAAAAAAACGTGAAAGTTAATATTATGCGCTTGTCACTTTTTCAAAAATTAAATAAGCGGCGAAAATGGACGAAAAGTTAAGGCTATAGCCTTACTTTTTTTCTCATTTTTTGCCACTTTTTCAAAAATCAAATGAGTCGCGCAAAATGGACGAAAAGTTAAGGCTATAGTCTTACTTTTTTGTCATTTTTGCCACTTTTTGAAAAGGTTCCTGGCGCTCAGGACAAGGTTCCAGGCGCTGAGGACAAGGTTTCTGACGTGGTACCCGTGTGATTGAGGACGTGGTTCCCGTGTGATTGAGGCTACTGTATCAAGCCCACAGGCTATTTTTCTACTTCTTTTGAAAAAAAAACGTCTTTGGCTACTGTACCTTGTCTTGGGTTACCTGTGTCCAACGCACAGGCAACCCAAGACATCGATTTTTTTTATTTCTTTCGACGGTGAGGACAAAGTTCCTGGTGTGGTTCCCGTGTGATTGAGGACGTGGTTCCCCTTGTGATTGATTATTTTTCTACTTCTTTTGAAAAAAAAACGTCTTTGGCTACTGTACCTTGTCTTGGGTTACCTGTGTCCAACGCACAGGCAACCCAAGACATCGATATTTTTATTTCTTTCGACGGTGAGGACAAGGTTCCTGGTGTGGTTCCCGTGTGATTGAGGACGTGGTTCCCCTTGTGATTGATTATTTTTCTACTTCTTTTGAAAAAAAACGTCTTGGGCTACCTGTGCCTTGTCTTGGGTACCTGTGTCCAACGCACAGGCAACCCAAGACATCGATTTTTTTATTTCTTTCGACGGTGAGGACAAGGTTTCTGGTGTGGGGTTTCCCGTATGATTGAGGACGTGGTTCCCCTTGTGATTGACTAATTTTCTATTTCTTTTGAAAAAAAAACGTCTTGGGCTACCTGTGCCTTGTCTTGGGCTACTGTGTCCAACGCACAGGCAACCCAAGACATCGATATTTTTATTTCTTTCGACGGTGAGCACAAGGTTCCTGGTGTGGGGTTTCCCGTGTGATTGAGGACGTGGTTCCCCTTGTGATTGATTATTTTTCTACTTCTTTTGAAAAAAAAACGTCTTGGGCTACCTGTGCCTTGTCTTGGGTACCTGTGTCCAACGCACAGGCAACCCAAGACATCGATTTTTTTATTTCTTTCGACGGTGAGGACAAGGTTCCTGGTGTGGGGTTTCCCGTATGATTGAGGACGTGGTTCCCCTTGTGATTGACTAATTTTCTATTTCTTTTGAAAAAAAAACGTCTTGGGCTACTGTGCCTTGTCTTGGGCTACTGTGTCCAACGCACAGGCAACCCAAGACATCGATATTTTTATTTCTTTCGACGGTGAGCACAAGGTTCCTGGTGTGGGGTTTCCCGTGTGATTGAGGACGTGGTTCCCCTTGTGATTGATTATTTTTGTATTTCTTTTGAAAAAAAACGTCTTGGGCTACCTGTGCCTTGTCTTGGGCTACCTGTGTCCAACGCACAGGCAACCCAAGACATCGATTTTTTTATTTCTTTCGACGGTGAGGACAAGGTTCCTGGTGTGGGGTTTCCCGTGTGATTGAGGACGTGGTTCCCCTTGTGATTGATTATTTTTCTATTTCTTTTGAAAAAAACCGGCCTGGGCTACCTGTGCCTTGCCGTGTGATTGAGGACGTGGTTCCCGTTGTGATTGATTATTTTTCTATTTCTTTTGAAAAAAAAACGTTGCTTGGGCTACCTGTGCCTTGTCTTGGGCTACCTGTGCCCTTGTCTCCAACGCACAGGCAACCCAAGACATCGATGTTTTTATTTCTTTCGACGGTGAGGACAAGGTTCCTGGTGTGGGGTTTCCCGTGTGATTGAGGACGTGGTTCCCGTTGTGATTGATTATTTTTCTATTTCTTTTGAAAAAAAAACGGCTTGGGCTACCTGTGCCTCCGTGTGATTGAGGACGTGGTTCCCCTTGTGATTGATTATTTTTCTATTTCTTTTGAAAAAAAACGTCTTGGGCTACCTGTGCCTTGTCTTGGGCTAGCTGTGTCCAACGGACAGGCAACCCAAGACATCGATTTTTTTATTTCTTTCGACGGTGAGGACAAGGTTCCTGGTGTGGGGTTTCCCGTGTGATTGAGGACGTGGTTCCCGTTGTGATTGATTATTTTTCTATTTCTTTTGAAAAAAACCCGGCTTGGGCTACCTGTGCCTTGTCTTGGGCTACCTGTGCCTTGTCTTGGGCTACTGTGTCCAACGCACAGGCAACCCAAGACATCGATTTTTTTATTTCTTTCGACGGTGAGGACAAGGTTCCTGGTGTGGGGTTTCCCGTATGATTGAGGACGTGGTTCCCCTTGTGATTGACTAATTTTCTATTTCTTTTGAAAAAAAAACGTCTTGGGCTACCTGTGCCTTGTCTTGGGCTACTGTGTCCAACGCACAGGCAACCCAAGACATCGATATTTTTATTTCTTTCGACGGTGAGCACAAGGTTCCTGGTGTGGGGTTTCCCGTGTGATTGAGGACGTGGTTCCCCTTGTGATTGATTATTTTTCTATTTCTTTTGAAAAAAAACGTCTTGGGCTACCTGTGCCTTGTCTTGGGCTACCTGTGTCCAACGCACAGGCAACCCAAGACATCGATTTTTTTATTTCTTTCGACGGTGAGGACAAGGTTCCTGGTGTGGGGTTTCCCGTGTGATTGAGGACGTGGTTCCCCTTGTGATTGATTATTTTTCTATTTCTTTTGAAAAAAAACGTCTTGGGCTACCTGTGCCTTGTCTTGGGCTACCTGTGTCCAACGCACAGGCAACCCA
>CACRXK020013289.1:0-14193 GCA_902702795.2 Paramuricea clavata
GTGACGACATCCAAGTCCTCTGACTGCAGCTTATCTGACACTCCCTTACTGAGTAGCAGGACTTTCTTCAGCACCTTAATAAAAATGATCAACTCACATTATTAAATTTTCATTAAAAATAAAAATGAATGAAATATAAATCACGGTACATTTGTCATCAAAACAGTACCTCCAAAGCCAAAACAAATTCAAAATCACAGACGTTCTGAAACAACCCCTTTGCTTCTGCTGCAATGTGAGCCTTCTTTTCATTTTCTCTGATCTCTTTTAGAGTCGCGATGGCAGCCTCGAGTGTGTGGTAAATTGCGGTGATGCTGTCCGCCCGACATGCCCATCTTGTATCAGACAATTTCTTCAGAACGTACTCACGCTTCTTTTTTCCTTCATCATCTGACGCATTCAACTTTCTCTGGTGTTTCAAGTACACAGCATGTCGTTTTGTGCAAGTTTCGATGAACACGTATAGATTTTGCAACGTTCCAAAGAAATCTCTTGCTAACTATTGTTACTCATTGTGTCCACGATGACCAGATTTAAAACATGAGCATAGCAATGTGTGTAAATTGCTGACGGGGAAATCTCTTTGATGCGTGCTTGCAGTCCGGTATGGATTCCAGACACGTTACTTGCACCATCATAACATTGTCCACGCATGTTTGAAAATTCTATCCCACACTGTTGTAATTTCTCTCGGATGGTATGGAAAAGCGCTTCAGCTGTGGTTTCTTCCATAGGTTCTACAGCTAAAAGACGTTCTTCTATCACTCCATTCCAGACATAGCGAACAAGTACAGTTAACTGTTCCGTTTTACTAAGATCTGGTGTCTCATCTGCAATGATTGCATACATCTCGGCTCCTTTGACACGACGTATGATTTCGTCTAATATAGCTGAACCAACCACCTTGATCAACTGATTTTGGATCTCAGGGCTAGTGTATTTAGCGTTTTCTGAAATCAATAAAAAGAAATAATTACAGAATTATCATAATTACGACTTCAGTTTATCTTTATTATTCCTTATTCCATTCTATTATCATGCAGTTTCATATATCCCTATATTCCACCGAATATTCGTAGTAACCTTAACGTTACTGAACCAGTGAATGATATAGTTACCTGCAGAATTTCGTAAATGATCTTCAATAAGAGAATCAGACTTTGCTATATGTTCAAGAAATTCTTTAAACACCCCTTTGTTTAAAGAATTCTTATCCTCGCGGTGTCCCCTAAATGGTAAATTCAGTTTTCCAAGAAGTCGAACAACATCAATGATCTTACCAATTACAGTTCGGTTCTTTTTTACCTGAAAATAAAAGGATACAATTTTAAAAAAATCCTAACTGTGTTAACTTTATACGCGTCACTCAATTGTTTCTTAGGAATAAACGTATTACCAGGATTACCACCATATCACCGACATTTTTATGCAAAACTGGCGTTTTCACACGCTTACTTCGTCTGTAATGTTGTGCACAGATGGCCTGTCAAAGTTATATATATTTGGCAAATGGCAATACGTACATTTTGTTGACGATATGACTCTTGTCTCTCATTTTCTTCGTCTATTTGATGATGTATTGGCTTCTGGGATTTCCAGTGACGATGAGCTTGAAGTGAATGCTTGTGGCAATCTGACTTCTCGTGCTTTGCGAAGACTTCGCTCTTTTTCCAGTTACTAAAACCAGTTTTGATGAAGGTAGGTTCACTCCTTGACGACGTCTGCATGCAAAGAAGACAAATGTCATTGTTTTACGTTGTCATAATATAAGAAGCGTTTCTTGTATTTTTATAATACATATCAACTATTTGACGATACAGAGAGGATGAATTATAGTTTGTTTGTGGAACTTTTCATACTTTTGCGATAATTAGTAATTATTTAAAACAACAGTATTGAGTATTACACATCGCATTTTGATATATAATTAAACACTACCAGGGCCATGGTCCATGTATAATTGCAAATTAAACGGTACGCATTAAGTGTAAACAACTTAACAAGGTTAGGACTAACTTAGGAAAATAATTAAAGCGCAAATCACACAATTAACTCACCTGTGCGTTGAACACTCTGCAGACGAAACAAAAAGCTTTATCCAACGAGACAGAATACTCTAACCAAGGAAATTTCTCATACCACGATACTAGAAACTTACGATTCCGGTTATCCAAAGGAAAATTTATATCTCTTGGCTGGCAAGGTCCTTTGCTTATAACGTGGTCCCTGGCTTCTCTTCCACTGGGCAAAGGACAGGAAGGTTCGTACTCATAAGACGAAAGATCTTGAGGAACAGAAGCTTCTGCCATTTTTCATGTATACAATAGTCTGCGCTAGTCACGCAAGAAAATTCCGCGCATATTATAATTTACTATTCAGTTTTCGCGATGACATGATTGGATAATACTAAGGAAGTAGACTCGCCCAGATTTAATCTGTTAAGTACTTTTGAGTATGTTAGCTTAAGTAAATTGTTTTGACAGTTATAGTAATTGCTTTTGCGCAGCTTTGCCAATTCAATGGTTTGCGTGTTTTAACACCTTGTATATAAGCATATAAATACCAGCTCAGCGCTCCCAAGACATAAATGATTATATCAGATTTGCGCACTCGATATTTTTACCCAAACTTGGGTAGCTATAATTTCCATACCTCAACGGCATAATTATATTGTGAGTTTGGATTTCGTTAAACGTACCCCCCTCCCCCCTAACTGCTATACGGATTTAGACTTTTCGCGAGAATGGTCTTAGAAGCGATTGGGGGGGGGCGATCGCCCCCCCTCGCCCCCCCCCTTGGCTACGCCACTGTTTATAAACTTGTGAGTTGTACCGCCATTTTATTTATTTATGTAGGTAGCCTCTCTGGGCGGGCAACAATTTTTCACTTGTTACCTGGCGGGATCATTTGTATTTATCCAAATCCACCTTATCCACGTGACCACAAATCAGCCCATCACGTCTGGCTAAAACTAGAAAGCTGCCATTGTAAATAGACCGGACAGTTCTAGGAAAAGACATCAGGAAAATTGAATAGTTCAAAGTCGTATTACTTTTCAGTGTATTTTATATGTTATAATCGTCTGAATCCTGTATAATCTCACTTTGAAGTTAAATAGTTCAAACTGTCTCAAAATGTACTGATCCCCAATGGCATTATTAATAGTGCCACGGGCGTTGTGAAAACCAGGAATGCCGGAATATCACGGAAAATGGCGGAATATCACGGAATATCACGGAATATGCCGGAATATCACGGAATATGGCGGAATAACACGGAATATCACGACATTTTCCCGGAATATACCGGGACATCACAATATTTTCCGATGGTAGCTATGCAACTGTTTATAAACGTGGACGTCTGAAAACATATTTTATTACAAAAGTGATGGATCTTTCCCATTTTGACGGGAAGTGACAAACAATAACTCTATACTGGAAGTTTTATATGTTGTTTATATCATTATTACGAATGATCACCAAACATTTTGAGCCAATATGATTAATTCCCCCTGAGTTACAGCGTCTTGGAAAACAAAAGTGCTGACGTCAGCATTATTTTCGAACGCCTTCAGAACTGTGTGTTACACAAAATTTGGTTAATTAAAATTGACCATTTTCACCACCAAGCATTTATCCAAAAATCAAATGCTAAAATAAAGGCAACTTTGAGGCAGTTGTTTATATCAGGAAAGAAGTCCCGTCTTATAAACCTTAACCAATAATTTTCAGTTAAATAAATTTTGTGTATAAACGACTTGTTCACACTTGCAATTTTTACTGCGATTTTAGGTGTGATTTTCATAAGAAGAACTGATGCATGTGAACGAGTGGATAAGTTATGCCAATGTTCAGATGAAGGGGTACATGTACTCCGAACATTCGTAACTCATCTACTCATGCATTATCGTAACTCATCTGCTCATGTATTAGAAGGAGGAAATCGTACTAGAAATCGCAAGCAAAAGTTGCAAGTGTAAACGGGCCTTTATAATTAACACAGTTCTGAAGGCGTTCGAAAATAATGCTGACGTCAGCACTTTTGTTTTTCAAGACGCTGTAACTCAGGGGGAATTAATCATTTTGATTCAAGATTTTTGTGAACACTCGTAATAATGATATAAACAACATATAAAACTTCCAGTATAGAGTTATTCTTTGTTACTTACCGTCAAAATGAGAAAGATACATCACTTTTGTAATAAAATATGTTGTCAGACGTTCGTGTTTATAAACAGTCGCATTGGCTACAATCGGAATATATTGTGATGTTCCGGTATATTCCGGGAAAATGTCGTGATATTCCGTGATATTCCGCCATATTCCGTGATATGCCGCCATATTCCGTGATATTCCGCCATATTCCGTGATATTCCGCCATATTCCGTGATATTCCGCCATATTCCGTGATATTCCGGCATTCCGGGTTTTCACAACGCCCATAGTGCCACTGCTACATAGGAAAACCGCATTATAATATATAAATCATTCTATAAACGCCGAAGCAGCAGTTTAAGGCTTTGCCGTCCGGCTTTAATTGGGAAATTGGACCATTATGAAACTAAAAAAAAAACTTTTTAGGTGCCTGACTGGACAAAATAACCCGATTAATCTTAACATAAGAATAATATTATAGTAGGAAAATTAATTCTTACCGGCCTGGGTAGAGACGGTAATAAGAGCAGTGCGGATTGCGCGAGGGATACAAGTAGCTGATGATAATTAATACAAGCAAAACGTCAACGTTTCGAGAGAAGGCCAACGCACCTCGAAAAGTCGACGTTATATTCGGCTTGTGTTTCAAGCAGTTGTGTCGCTCGCAATCCGCAATTATCTGGTAATCAAATACTGATTATAATGGGACGAATAACAAAGACAAAACATGTGAAATTAACATTTTCTTCAGCGGCAAATGACAGTATCGAGAATGTGAATTATTATTTGCACCGCAGTAATAAACTATAGGCCTATGGCTATGTACTGATTATATTGTTCTCACATGTCTGGGCGACCAGAAAGCATATACTCCTCAACATAATCAGTGAATTATAAATTTATAATTATATATATTTAATAATTTATAATTTACGATGATCAGGAAATTCTAATTTCGTAGCCTTTTGAAAAAAGCGTGGTAAAAGGGCAATTTACCTATGAATTTTAATCTCGTTTGCGGAAAGATTACTCGTAAATGATACCCCCTATAAGGTAGTTTTTATATGTAACTGTTTGACAGAAAAATCTAGATCGAGTGCTATGAAATTATCTGCACGCCTCCCAACCTGTTAAATATGAACATTCGTAATCACTGTTTATACTTGCATGGATTAACGTATTTAATCCGCTTATGCATGCAGTCCCACGGTTATGTAAATACTATTTGTCAATTCTTAGGAAAAAATGTCAATTTAATTATTTTGCTCTAATAGCAATGACTCATTACTGTAACTAACATGGCATAGAGTGTCCCAAGCTATCGTCCAGATTAATGATTAACTACCAACCAAAGTTTTTCTTTGTTAAAAATACCAAGCTTATCTAAATCCTTTGATCCGTAAGCTCGGTTCTTCGTCGATATTTATACAAAGTTTAATGTAAGTTGTACTAGTAATAAATATTTGTGAGAATATTTAGATTGATGAAATGCCTAGATTTGTTTTTTTATTCCCAAAATGGTAAGTTTCAAGTACATATACAATACATCGCATGGGCAGTTTCGAATCATGTGTCAAAATCGATCCTCTTAATTAGCATACCTTCCATTTAACATTGCTCAAGGTAGTCACGTTCTCTGAACTCCCACTCAAACCTCAACACAAAAGAAAGGAAACCACAAAAATGTACCTACAATATTCCGCTATTTAGAATTTGCAGACTTTGGAAAATGTTTTAATTGCACAACACTTGGAAATAAATATAAATTTACGTGGTGTTTCCACAAACAAAACTATTACAACTTATAATTCACAGAATCGTTTGCAATTTACAAGTTCCATTTTGGCATTCCTTCTAAAATACAATCTATGGGCTACGTGCAGCCTTCGATTTTATAGATACTCCGTCGATATACAAAATTACAAAATTGAGCCATATGATAAACAAACCTAGATATATAAGACCATTTTCTGGGGATTAGAATACGTTTTCAATGAAGTCAAAAACATCGCGCGCATTTTCATTTTAAAATGTTAAGTGGCATGCCAGACACATCACTTTGCGAGTATATGATCCATAGTGGTACAATTGTTTTGGCGCAGAACAAGAATAGAATTAACAAATCGGTTGTAAGTTAATTAGAATGGCATGCGTCCGGTCGGCGCTATGTTGACATATGAGTCGTGGGTTTAATATTTGCGGCATTTGTTGGGACTTAATTAGTGAAAAAGCAAAACGCCAAACCAAAGAACAAAATTTATGTCATTTCCATTCATTAAGATTAAGTTTTGACATTTCGTAATCTGAATTTTTTGCGGTCAACTACACTTTTACGACTTTCATGGGTAGGAATGAAGCGTATACTATATAGGGCAACCATTTAATATAGCTGTTTCTTATCGTGCTCGTATGTTGCTGGATTAATTAAGCTCAAGGTGTTAAAAGGTTTGCACAAAAAACAATATACATCACGCAAATCTTTGATATACTTGCACATGTTCTGTGCTATTGCATGTATTTCAGTGAGTTTGAATTTAAACAGATATTATGCACATAACTATATCTATTATAGATATATAACGTTATATTATATGTATTACATATATTAAATATAAATAAACTGTACAATTATAGTGTTATTTTACATCTGATATTTGAGTATAAATTAAAGCCTTCGATTATATGTCGCTCCTTGCCGCATGGGTATTCAATTTGATTAGATACAATAATACTGATCGCACATGATTAGTATCATGGAAGCTATATCAGTGAATGGCTTACCCAAATTAATGCTGTTTGAAATATTTTTTACTTTTGCTGGGAACTTGGTAGCTAGACAACGGTCGTTTTCAACTCAGAATTTGCGCAATTTTCTATATCATACTGTACCAAACGCAAATAGTAGCCTAAGTTTGACCAAAATTTAACTTACAACACTTAATTAACAAGCTTTAAGAGATTAAACGACAAAGTTCAATATATTGTTCAAAGGCTCTAATATTATGACAGTGTTGTTCATTATTTATGTATTATAGTCTTCAGAATATTCAATTAACTTGCTACACTACAGCGTTTGCGATTTTCTTGGAGGCTATTCACTTGCATGTAAGGCGATTGTAAGGTCTATGGATGCCAACTCGGGTTGACAAATGTTCACAGATAGGCGCTCCAAATACAACAACAGTTCATTTAGATGGTCTCTGGTTACAATGATAAAATTAAGTCATTGACGCAATCCAAATTCGTTTTCAGTACCATACACTTGTCGGATCCGTAGCCGTCGAGACACGCGTGGTTTTGCATTTGCACAATCTCAGTTCACTGTTTGTAATATTTACAGTTCAGTGGAGCACAACGTTGTAGACAGAAAACCTTTATCATCTACACGAGTTTCGTCGTCTTCTACAGTACAGAAGTTCAATAATCTCGTGCGCGAATTTTGCCGAGACGATGGTAAAGACCTTGAACTGCAACCTCTGCTTCGTTTGTCCTGCGCTACACGTGCTCTCTCCAGAATTGACTGATCAACCGTGCCCATAATTGATAGTTCTAGCTCTAATGGAAGTCCAAGAACGGAAAAACAGTCAGATAAACTTGAACTTGGGATCGTTGAGCCACGGCTGAGCCACGAGTCAGTACTTGAAACAGAAGACTCTGATGCCCGTCGTTTGGGCCTTGAAAACGATAGCAGCCTCATTCCACTGGCCATAGGGTTTTCAATAAACTCCGATTCCATTGTTATAGAATCTTTAGGTCTCGTAACTTCACTGGCAAACATTTTCAAATGTTTTGTATTAAAAAGTTTGGTTTGAGCTGAAGAGATATTGTTCACTCGACAACTGATTGCGTTCTGATTTACAACTTGAAACTCCTGCTATTTAAATTAAAAAATGAAGGAATCTGATAACATGGGATTACCCGAATTGCTTATCTGCCGCAAATAAACAAACATTAATGACGAACGCCGCTGATATATGACATAGAAACTCCATTGTTTAAATTAGAAACATTGTCTATTAGTCCTTAATGACGATCGCAACCATGCAATGTTATGACTGTCATATGGAACATTCTAGGCCCGTATTGGATTTCGGGAAGTTACGTGTTGTTCATAATCAAAATATTATTATTATGTGCTAAATAGATTTAAACAAACTTACAGAAGTGCCACGAATATTTCTTCTTTTATAAACGCTTTGCAAATTAATACCACTAAATTGTCTTGTGTTATAACTGTAGTTTTCTAGGTAGAATTTAAGTATTTTGCTTTATTAGTCGCCTTTCCCTATTTTATAGGCGTTTGTAAAACATTACTTATATAATATTATTGTTTGGGTAAACCCTATGCATGTCATATATCGATATTTACTGATTTATTTATTTATTTAAATATTGAAAAAACGGAACCGCGTGTATACAGTTATACAATATGTAGGCCTATATCGATTATAACCCCAAGAGAGTTCCATTTAGTGATTGCGAAATATAATAATAATGAAAGATGAATATTATTTATTTTGTGTAAAACTGACATTTAGTTCCTTGCAAAATTTTATTTTATAGCATTGCAAGGCTTGCTATTAGCACTTTGTGCATAATGTGGCACAATGTAGCCTATATATACGGCCAGTGTAGACCCCAACAGAAACATCCCGGGTGTAGGCTAGCACAATAATAGGCCTACTAGAATGTTTTGCCGATCACGTTCTTGGAAATATCAATATGGTACATCATACGAAAGATTTCATTGATCTAAACTGAATCATGCACTATTTGAAGGGACTGATGTTTTTCAATCATGAAATATTGTAAAAACTGATTGGTCGAAATAATGACCAAAAAAAATTGGTCACCTGGATGCATCTGAGAGAACCAATTAAAAATGGTCGTTTTAACCAATACAATTAACCATTAATTAATTGGTCATTTCAACCAATAATAATTGGTTAATATAACCAAATATTTTTGGTTGTTTTGACCAATTAATAAAATGGTTAATTTTATTGGTTAAAAAAAAACAGGAAGAAACTCAACATTTCGAGCGAAGGGCCTTCGCTCAAAACATTGAGTTCTGCTGTTTTTTTTCAGGTAGTAATATAACCACTCAGCACTGACAGCAATTTCACATTGGTGCTACCAACACTGGTACTGGTACAGACATTTTTAATACAATTACAAGCCTGCCAGCATGAATTGAACCTGCAGCCCTGTAATTCTACTTTTGCCAAGATGTAACCATAACTTCCTGTATATATACCATGGTGGTGTAATTGGTAGTATATTAAATAAACTGGGATGATACTAGTATTCTATACATGAACTTTTGGTTAGCTTGATGGACTCTCTGGGCTTGAACTCTCAGGGCTTGATGCACACTTCGCTGTTATAGGGAACTGTTCAGAATCACAGGGCAGCAGGACTTCCATTCCCAGCACAGTACATATTACATATATTACAGTAGTTATTGTTCAAAATTTCCATCTACAGAAATTAGTCTTTAACCCATTGAGTGGCAGCACTCTCTCCCTCACGAGTAAAATTGTCTGACATTAGACAGAAAAAATAATAAGATAGAGCACATTGCCACATAAAAGGTTAACATTCTCTTCAATGTAGAATATTTACAAGTATAATATACACGTACTGCACGTAGTGTCACTGCTCAATCAAGCATGTCATACAAGTCCATTAGTTTAAATTTAAAAGTACAAGCTTCATACCACAAGTCAGCAACTCCATTCCTTGTGTGGTTTGTTAATCCATAAACATACTCTCCAGCAAAAGAATAACATTTTCCACATAGACCATAAAGTACTTAGAATGCCATTAATGATTATATATATTGCCACTTGTTTAGACAACATGCCTTCTCCTGGGAAGCTTTTATTAATAACTTTTCATTCAGCATCAGGATATATAATGAATCCATACTAAATACAATCTCTATTAAGAAAAATGTATAAATTAAGGTTGATATATAATTTATGGTAACAGATTATTGATTGATTGACAATGAATTTCCTATTTTTGGTTAGTTATAAATATACAAAGCAAGAAATACAAAATTCAAATGCTTTTACATGTTTAATGTAAGCATGCAATTGAAGTAAGTACATCTAAATCTTGGAATATAACTATTCTGGTAAAGGGTGTTTAAAATACTGGTGCATAATAACTGTTTTTTCCAATATTCCAAATTGAAAAATATCTATATAATCCAGCCAGGTAGATTTAGTGGCAGTTTATATGAGGTGATGGTGGCACCTGTGTACCTGAGCTGGCCCAGTTTTGGTGAGATCCTCACTTTGTTATTATTTTCTATTTCAGCTTGTGTTTTACTTTATGATATAGAACTGAGCTGGTCCTTTTTGGGAAGATGGGGGCTTCAGTGGCGAAGTAGTTAGTGCACTTGCCTTTCACCTCTATATAAGGCCGCAAGTTCAAGCCTCAGTGAGAACTTTTTCAATGCGACTCAAACCCAGTCCTCATGTGAAAACAGTAAAGTCAACACTCTGCTGAAAGTCGTGGGTTTTCTCCGGGTACTTCGGTTTCCTCCTACAGGGGAAGTTGACAGGGTGGGTGAGGTAAAAGGGCCAACAGTAATTGGCATATGCTGTTGTGGTGACACTACTCTAGTTGGCAAAGTTAAATAAATAAAGATACTGCTTCAATTCACCCAAAATGTTGCTAATGGCAAGGTAGGATTTTCCATGTAAACTATATACAATGACCCAGGATTTGGCACAGTATTAAATAATGCTTTGTTTAGGCACAATGTAATCTTCTAAATGACATTTCCCGATCAATTTCAATATTAACCCATTAAGCTGTACATACAGTTTGAGCTTCCCAATTGACGAGTAAAATCGTTTGGCCAGAGGTGTAACTTAACACTTGTCCGGGGCAAGTGAATATCATGATGGGGACGTAAACACTTTATCTTGCTTGCCCGATTGGACAAGTTGCTTTGCCACAAAAAGCTGGGCATCTTTAAGTTTATGTTTTCATTGTCGGATATATTTTGTTTTATAGTGCATGGACTTGATTCAAATTTTGTTTTTCGTGGACCAAAGCTAGATCTGAGGCAATATAACAGCCATACAGAGCTCAGTGGGAGAACGGGTTGACATGTTGTCCTCTTAATTTATACCCCCCTAGCTAGGTACCCCAAGTGGCCATTGTCTGATGGCAAGTGGATTTTATTCAGGGCAACTAATTTTCATGACCAACTTGCCCTGAGGGCAAGTGGTCAAAAAAGTAAAGTTACATCACTGCTGGCAGTAGACAAGTAAATAAAATAAGTGGGTCACACTGGGGCACATTGCGGCTCAATGGGTTAACTAGAGACATTGTCAGAATTTTTGGTTAACCCATTAAGCTGCAGAGCTTCCCCACTGACGAGTAAAATCTTCTGGCATAAAACAAGTAAAAAAATAGGTAGGGCGTACTGGGGCGCATTGCAGCTCAATGGATTACATTTCGAAACTGTTTGCAAAAGTATGATGTCGGTTTACTTTATTCGAAAATGTGCTTCTATGATACAACTCGATCAGTCTGGGTGATTTGTTTTGGCAAGCCTGCCCATCTAAAGAGGCTCATGTAAACAGACATTCATCCAGCGAAAGCGAGCTATAGCCAGTTAGTTACCTAGGCTGGCTTGCCTCTATATAAGCAGCCCCTCACACATGTTTTAGGCTGACTGATAGGGGGGTTACCATCATGATAGCAAGTACATGCCATACATTGGGTAATATTGGGAAATGCTGTCAGCATGCTATTAATTTGAATATATATACTAAAACTGTCTGTATCAGTGTGGGTAGTACCAATGTGAAAATGCTGTGTGGTTATATTACTACCTTAGAAAAAAAAAACAAGCAGAAACTCGACGTTTCGAATGAAGGCCCTTCCGGCCCCTTCGTCAAGAGTTGATAATATATGCATTTCAAACAAATCACACTTATATTAAAGTATACATGCCAACTTAGCAAATACTTAACAGAAAATACAATATACATATATATCACACAAATAAGCTATGCGATTTTCGCAACAAAACAGATAAGTAGAGACTGTATTAAATCGAAAATTTACAACTGAACGTCTAGACTCTAGATGCCTTCGGTGAAGCGACTATAAAAATAGGTACGCTAAGCGTACATGTATCTGCTCATGGTGATTGCACTTTTGCCAAGGGCTTCAATCAACACTCCTGAAGTAGCTTGTAAAAAATTATAAGGGACTAATGTTTAACAGTTGACCAGTTAAATAAAGTTAGATTTATAGGATGTCAGATGAAAGAAAAATAAAATGGCTGATATATATTCAACTTGCAGAAACTAATTCCGGCCATAACTGCACAAAGATGATATTCAATTTTATGATGTTCTTGTTGAATCATCTTAGTTTTATAATTTTCTTGCAGGGATGGATCCAGCATGATCTGATACGGGGGGGGTGCTCTGCCCGCTCTGGTGCCGAGTTGTGTCGGTCATGTGTGCTGCCCGCCCATCAACTTGCTTCGCTATTGCAAAGTCTTGCTTGGCTACAGTATTTGAATTGTACAGTTCGCCTATCATCATATTATTACTCAAATTTCTGTATCTCATTTTGTCTCTAATAATTTTTGCTTATCATGAAAAATAGGACACCCCTCCTGCACCCCCTCTGGCCAAGGCTTGGGGGGGGAGGGTGCACACCCCCCGCATCCCCCCCAGTAAATCCATCCCTGTGTTCTTGTTAAAACATTTCGGGTTCCAAATCTTCTTGATAGTTCATAATAAACTTTAGCAGGCATGCAAGAACGTTGTAGATGCATAGAAGTTGTCAGGATAACAGGTGGTGCCAATATACATTTGCAGAGTTTTGAAAGCCTTTTTATACCATAATTGATACATAACATCAACATTTCTGCTTTTTATAATTGATCTATTTCATTTTAGAAAATGTCATAGTCAGGGTTCATGGCGCACAAATCAACTGTTTATGCCTAGTAGATGTATCAAATAGGTTATATATTGAAAATCATTCATCAGCAACAAATGATGACAAGTATGGAAATTAGAAGTATAATCGATGCATATAGTTCTTGAATAGAATGATATAATTCAGCATACCAGATCCATGCAATAATATTTTGTCGTGGAAGAAAATCCACTAAACAGAATATTATGTTAGTTTTGTACATTTTGTGCTATAAATAAGATCCCATTATGACATATGGTTGCTGTTGGTATAAGACAATATAGTATAGGATAGGTGATGGGGGATATAAATTGAGTCAAACAGCACCGTTCGAAAGGTTGCTTCTGATTGGCTCTCGAGCTAAGTTCGGTGGTCGTGGTGGTCGGCCAATGATATTGCCAACAATTTAACTTATTAATTATTGGACTTGAATTGTTTAACTATTATCTATTTAGGATGTAATAGGGTGTTATAATTGACAATAGATAAGATTAAGATAAGATAGCATATAACTATAAGGTCTATTTACATTGTGCATAGGGTGGCAGCATTAAATTATACATGGCATATACGCAGTATACACGGTGTATACCGCGGTGGCGGTTGTCGTGGTGGCCGTAATATACTGAGGTATTATACGTTGTATATATATACGCAGTATACACGGTGTATACAGTGGTGGCAGTGGTCGTGGTGGTCGTGGTGGTCGTGGTGGTCGTGATGGTCGTAATATACTGAGGTATTATACGTTGTATATATACGCAGTATACACGGTGTATACGGTGGTGGCAGTGGTCGTGGTGGTCGTGGTGGCCGTGGTGGTCGTGGTGGCCGTGGTGGTCGTAATATACTGAGGTATTATACGTTGTATATATACGCAGTATACACGGTGTATACGGTGGTGGCAGTGGTCGTGGTGGTCGCGGTGGCCGTGGTGGTCGTAATATACTGAGGCATTATACGTTGTATGTATACGCATTATACACGGTGTATGCGGTGGTGGCAGTGGTCGTGGTGGTCGTGGTGGCCGTGGTGGCCGTGGTGGTCGTGGTGGTCGTGGTGGCCGTGGTGG
>CACRXK020013290.1:0-14191 GCA_902702795.2 Paramuricea clavata
TTTTTCCAACATTTTGTCACATCTCACGAACTATTGCACCAATCGAGCTGAAACTCAGCGCGTTGTGCTCAGCAGGTTGCCTTTGACCGAATAGCACTATTTGCAATATGTGCAAAAATAAGTTTTTTCCAACATTTTGTCATATCTCACGAACTATTCCACCAATCGAGCTGAAACTCAGGTCGTTGTGCTCAGCATGTTGCGTTTGACCGAATAGCACTATTTGCTGCAATGTGCAAAAATAAGTTTTTTCCAACATTTTGTCATATCTCACGAACTATTGAACCAATCGAGCTGAAACTCAGCGTTGTGCTCAGCAGGTTGAGTTTGGCCGAATAGCACTATTTGCTGCAATGTGCAAAAATAAGTTTTTTCCAACATTTTGTCATATCTCACGAACTATTGCACCAATCGAACTGAAACTCAGCGCGCTGTGCTCAGCAGGTTCCGTTTGGCCGAATAGCACTATTTGCTGCAATGTGCAAAAATAAGTTTTTTCCAACATTTTGTCATATCTCACGAACTATTGCACCAATCGAGCTGAAACTTAGCGCGTTGTGCTCAGCAGTTTGCGTTTGACCGAATAGCACTATTTGCTGCAATGTGCAAAAATAAGTTTTTTCCAACATTTTGTCATATCTCACGAACTATTGAACCAATCGAGCTGAAAGTCAGCGCGTTGTGCCCAGCAGGTTGCGTTTGCCGAATAGCACTATTTGCTGCAATGTGCAAAAATAAGTTTTTTCCAACATTTTGTCATATCTCACGAACTATTGCACCAATCGAGCTGAAACTCAGCGCGTTGTGCTCAGCAGGTTCCGTTTGGCCGAATAGCACTATTTGCTGATATGTGCAAAAATAAGTTTTTTCCAACATTTTGTCATATCTCACGAACTATTGCAGCAATCGAGCTGAAACTCAGCGCGTTGTGCTCAGCAGGTTGCGTTTGACCGAATAGCACTATTTGCTGCAATGTGCAAAAATAAGTTTTTTCCAACATTTTGTCACATCTCACGAACTATTGCACCAATCGAGCTGAAACTCAGCGCGTTGTGCTCAGCAGTTTGCCTTTGACCGAATAGCACTATTTGCAATATGTGCAAAAATAAGTTTTTTCCAACATTTTGTCATATCTCACGAACTATTCCACCAATCGAGCTGAAACTCAGCGCGTTGTGCTCAGCAGGTTGCGTTTGACCGAATAGCACTATTTGCTGCAATGTGCAAAAATAAGTTTTTCCAACATTTTGTCATATCTCACGAACTATTGCATCAATCGAGCTGAAACTCAGCGCGTTGTGCTCAGCAGGTTGCGTTTGACCGAATAGCACTATTTGCTGCAATGTGCAAAAATAATTTTTTTCCAACATTTTGTCATATCTCACGAACTATTGCACCAATCGAGCTGAAACTCAGCGCGTTGTCCTCAGCAGGTTGCGTTTGACAGAATAGCACTATTTGCTGCAATGTGCAAAAATAAGTTTTTTCCAACATTTTGTCATATCTCACGAACAGTTGCACCAATCGAGCTGAAACTCAGCGCGTTGTACTCAGCAGGTTGCGTTTGACCGAATAGCACTATTTGCTGGAATGTGCAAAAATAAGTTTTTTCCAACATTTTGTCATATCTCACGAACTATTGAACGAATCGAGCTGAAACTCAGCGCGTTGTGCTCAGCAGGTTGCGTTTGACCGAATAGCACTATTTGCTGCAATGTGCAAAAATAAGTTTTTTCCAACATTTTGTCATCTCTCACGAACTATTGCACCAATCGAGCTGAAACTCAGCGCGTTGTGCTCAGCAGGTTCCGTTTGACCGAATAGCACTATTTGTTGCAATGTGCAAAAATAAGTTTTTTCCAACTTTATTCATATCTCACGAACTATTGCACCAATCGAGCTGAAACTCCGCGCGTTGTGCTCAGCAGGTTCCGTTTGACCGAATAGCACTATTTGCTGCAATGTGCAAAAATAAGTTTTTTCCAACATTTTGTCATATCTCACGAACTATTGCAGCAATCGAGCTGAAACTCAGCGCGTTGTGCTCAGCAGGTTGCGTTTGACCGAATAGCACTATTAGACTAGACGAAATTTCTGAAAATCGTACATCAAGAGGCATTTCTTAGTAAAAGTTGGCGATCGTAGTTTTTTAATGTTATTTAATACGCTGAATTCGAAAATGATGGTCGCCAGATCTCAATCTGCAGTTGAGTAGTCGAAAATGACGTCACAACTTTCGTCTACATATGACGTCACAGCGCATATAGATTCAAGAGAAAGAAATATTTTAGATTTGTTACTCATCCAATTACAGCATGTTTAAGCCATTTTCAATCGCAAATATCTTTCACCTTTATGTTGGCAAAAAATGTTAAAAAAAAATCAATAAATGCTCATTATCATTAAAAGTCTATATAACGTTGCAAAATGCATTGCGGTTAAATATCAAAGTAGTTAGTTATATGACATAATGCATGGAAAGCTCCCTAATATACTTAGCGCGTATCCTAAATTCTGATCATACCTCACTGTTCTGTTCACTTATCGCATCTGTTCTTGCAGGAATTTTTTTCGTCCACAGAGCAGCCGCAGACGCCAGTACAGAACAACTTTGCTTTCTTGCAGCCACAGCGTAATGTCGTGCAGCCACTTTTACAAGAGCAGGATATAATTTCCTTGCATGCGTTCGGAATGGGTTCCTTTGTCATAAGGAGAGGGACGAGTTTACTGCCGCCTTCGCTTTCTCTCTTCCATCCCATTCCGTCCGGGTTTGGCAGGATAGGGTCCTGGCATGAAGCTTGTTTCCTCACGAGTGATTGATAGTGCACGCGCTTGATATGCAATTCCAGTGCGTCCTTGGTCGGAGGCAACGCTTCAGGTTTCTTTGTCTTCGAAAAGAGAAGAACTCGAAAATCATTCACTGATTCCATGTGCCCGCAGGTGTAAATCGCACAGATGAACTTTTCGGCATCCCTGACTTTGTTGGCCGATAGTTCTCCTTCACCTAGCGACGCTAGAAGGTAATGTTTGTCTTGAAATGTCTTCCACGCTGACAATTTGGAGTGGTTGGAGATATATGACGTTGTGTCACAACCAGTCAGCGCACGGAAAGGGAGGAGCGCTGATAGTGATCCTGCGGGAAGATTCTCGCTTATCGCCCTGATGTTAAAGAACTTGCGCCTGGCCGCTGTTCCTGCCATCATCCACACATTTGGAGAAGGCATACTTGGTAAATGCGCCACAAGAAGTAACAGTACGTCAGTATCTCTGGCAGACACAACAACCGTGTCACAACTGTTGACGATAGCATGTAGAACCAGTCTTGTATCAGCTTGTTCGTGATCTGCGCACAAAAGAGAAGCATCAATCAATTGGTTTGTCGATAGCGCTTCTTTCCCGTCGGAAAATCCACCTGCAACAACAACGACTTTCTCTTGAGGTGCATTTGCAATTAAATGTTCGGACAGAAATTTGGCCAAGTTTGCCTTGTTTTCCGGTAAAGCTAAGAAATTTGACCAGCTGTTCGGAAGTGGAACATTCTTGTTCTCAATTACACGACGAACGGGCGAATAGTCCTGGTACGGCGTTCTCTCGTGCCTGCTTTGATTGAACTTTTCTCGTACCTGTCGAATAGTACGTGAACCTGCTCCCAATACGGCATCTTGGAATCTATCTGCGTAGGCTCTGAAGGTTTGAGCGTCGGCCGGTTTTCCTACTGCTGCTACTAACGCCATGCCGTCATTCAGTAAATATGCACTTCCTTGCAAATCAATAGCACTCGGACATTCAATTCCCCTGGTGAGAACATCAGCCAGCGCTGCTTTCTGGCCAGTTCTAAGTTTACCATTCGTATCCGCTAATGATATGGGTACGGACATTAGCTCATGCGACAAAACATTATGTAAATCTACTTCTCGACCAGCTCCGTAAGCAACGATACAACGAATCGAAAGTAAGAATATTGTTCTTGTGCATTGTATCCGTAAATTGAACCTTGGTATCCCCTTGCTCGTTATTAGGTTGCTGTTGAAGTGGTTCAGTCAACCTTTGCTGTACAAAGTCTTATAACTTGTTTCTGTCCCATATCTTTTGCGCCTAACAGTGATTCCTGAATCTCGAAGGTGGCCAAATCTTTCGTAGCGATGCTGAAAAGACATTCTGGATGGGATGTTGTTGAAAACACATGATGCTGCTCGAAGACGGAAATGAGTGATTCTTCATCCTTATTAATTGTCGTGAACAATCCTTGCAGGCGCAGATTCGTTGTGAGAATACGTATCCTCTTGAACCAGGCCAAACATCTCATGAGTTTTCTCAGCAATCTCCAACCGCAAATTATATGACAGAGCCCACCTTGGAAGCAAAAAATAATAAATTTTACACCATTTGGTAAATATATAATTGTAGGTATTATTGTATATATTTTACAAGTTGTTCCGTATTTTGACACTTTATTAAAAGTGTCACTCTCGTCAAAATTTTTATTTTCTTAAACGAAAATGCTCTTAAAACTGCATAATAACTTGTTTTAAAGATTTTTGTTCCCATGCTTTGTTCTTGAGATATTTCATTTTGTTTGTAACCATGTGACGTCATTTACTCAACTACATATATAATGAGATATCAGTAATTTTTGTGTATCTTTGCCATTTCTATCAGAATATTTCCAAATATGCGGCCCGTTTGTTAATTTAACCTATTTCATTAAATATACTGTTTTTATAAACAAATCCATAAAAAATTAGCAAAGATACACAACAATTAACAATATCTCATTATATATGTAATTGAGTAAATGACGTCACATGGTTACAAACAAAATGACATATCTCAAAAACTAAGCATGGAAACAAATATCTTCAAAACAAGTTACTATACAGCTTTAAGAGCATTTTTGTTTAAGAGAATAAAAATTTTGATGAGAGTGCCACTTTAAATAGTGCACACGTGAGTATCGATCTCAAACCGGTTTTGTACTACACAAATAATCAGTTGTCCAAATAAGTAACTGGCCGATTAAGGCTGCATGTTTGCGGCCGATTTAGCATTATTTGGACACTTGAAATAAGGAACTGAATTTCAAACACTCATTAATAATTCATAAGCTTATTGGCAAATCATGTCAACCATAATATGCCACGTGCAGTGGCTTTAATTTAAACCTGATAAAAACACTCCTAATTAGTATTCTTTATATAAAGAATACTAATAAGGCACTATATCTATTGAATTTGTAGTCGTGTTTGAAGCCGTTTTGATAAACTCGCAGGTCGTGTTTTATTAGGTCTAAAGCCGCTCGTTTATTAAACAGTACATAAAATGTATTTATTAAAACCGTTAACGCACCTGCTCAAGGCTGAAGATGTCTTAGTTATACCAACAATTCCACCTCCTCGTTTACCAATGCCGTTCAACTACTCGAGGCTGTGGTCAGCACTTACTTCATTGAAAGCGCCCTCTTTCCACTTTACAACGAAGTTACCCTTCTTAAACTCCTGTAACACTTCATACGGCAATTGTTCCATCTCGGCGATAAATACCGACCCCCACTTGGCATAATTCAGGTGGTCGTACCTGAAAAAGTATGGAAGCATTGCACGCGGAAGCTGTCTAGATACAACTCCAAATCTCCCTCCCGCTGCGCACGGGTAAAATCGAGTAGGATAAATATCATCTCCATATAGTTCCACCAGAACTGAAAATTGACATTTTCCTGACACTTCTGCGTTAAGAACTCGTCGTACACCGTTTGAAATTGTGGCGACTTCAAACATGTAATCAAATCATTAACATTCTGCTCTCACGACAAAAGACGCGAAATCTGCAGTGCAAGATCAATATTGTATGGGCCAACTGTTATCACACTTACCTCGACAGGATCCTCAAATTACAAAAGCGAGCTGTTCGAATTATTGCTGCAGCTGGCTTCAGGGATCATACTAAACCACTATTTTCTTTGTTTAAATTATTAAATGTATACCAACTTAACCAATATCAAATTGGATGTTTCATGTTCAAATGCCTTAATCAATCCTTTTCCTTATTATCTCAGTTTCTCCAATATTTTTCTTATAATAAAGATGTTCATCACTATAATACTCGAAACGCTGCTAAGATTCATATAAAGAAGGTGCGAACTACTACTAGAAAGCTAACTCTTAAGCATAGTGGCTCAATTCTCTGGAATTCCCTCAATAAATCTATTACTCAGTCTCATTCACCCAGTTCCTTTCAATTCAAACTCAGAAATTTCCTCATGGAGGCAAATAGCTAAAGGTTAATTTAACTGAGTTATATATATTGTAATATTCTGAATTTGTTTCTTAATCTCAATCTTTTGCTCTATTCATCTATGTCGTAACAATGCCAAAACCGCGACCTCTAACTATTTATAACATCTATATGCCACCATGGTGTTTAGCGTTTTACAAGCTCCTTGGTTTTTTTTTGCTGAGCACCATCCAAATATATGTATATACTTTTGTAAATAATTATATATTTGGTGAATAAACTATTATGTTATGTTATGTTATGTTATATTGATCGTTTTGCAAAACTTGAGTAACAGCGGGAACAACGGCGCCATAGGGCTTGCAGTGTTATCTTATGCGCACGCATTGCTCTCTTATACGCTTTGCCGTTCATCACAGTCTAAGCCGCATTTGGTCCTAGGAGACCACTCTCTATCCATGAGTCAACAAGGCCTGATCCCTTCATATGATCTCCAATGGTCTTAGAAAACACATAGATATATGGAGACCGCCGAGTTGCACGACAAGTTTCTCTCGATATTCTGGAATTGCCCATTTCAACTCGACTAATTTGCAGTACAGTGCCTGATCTACGGTGATAATAGTGTACTGTTGTCCAAGCACGGTGGCCACATGCATGCATTTCTTAACGACCGTGTTCAAGGTATCCATTTCGTGCGCGGGTGCTTGTATGATTGGCATGTACCCTACCTTTGTTACTTCATGCCCGAACTTGTCGCCAACTTCTCCCCGTGATAGCGACTGGTTAAACTCCGTCCATCCGCTTCTGATCACACCTTGCTTCGCAGCATATTGAATGCCAAATCAGTAGCTTTGGTAGCTTGTTTACATTCTTTCTTATCTTCAGCTTGGTCATACCACGTCGTCTTAACTGCTTTAATGAAGACAGGATTGCTTTATCTTGCTACAATCGTTTCAATCTTGTCCATCGATTCTGAAATATTCAGACTTCGCTTTTTGGATGGATTTACACCGTCAAGTAACGACGAAATTTCTGCCCCACGTTGCCATGCAGCTATTTGTGTGGCATGAAACGTGTTCTTACCGTCCAGCGTTTCATTCAAAATATCAATGTTATCAGCAGAGAAGTGTACGAAATTACCTTGCACCAAATTTGGCGCGATCACGGTTCCGGTTTTTTCATCCAAAGTGTTTAAAACACTCTCGGCTAAACCCGTATCAAGTTGAAGAATTTGGTCATAACTCAGAATATGTCCTGCCTTGTAAAAAAGTTTAACTAGATCTTTCGATCTTGTGACTTGGTGAAGGGTGCTCCCTAAGCCAATGTGCTTAGGTGTCCATTTCTTACCGTTGCTTACTCCGTACACAATATCTTGAGCAACGGCAAGCGCTTTACTGCGAACTTCATTTTCTTTTCTTTCAATTGTTTCCTCATCTAAAAGTCGTTCACCTCCGAACAAAAGATTTAGAAACATTTGCAGACTTTCGGGAACACAATCACCGACATCGTGCATGCCTATGTCGAGTCCATTGTAACCTGGAGTCTCCCGCACATCAGATCGTATCATCAACGCAACATGAGCAAGAGAGAGGAGATCGTCTTGTTGGTGATAAACAGGCAGAGTTAGTTCATCGTCTTCTTCGTCAGCTGTACCCTGGGCTACTAACTGGGAAAGAGCCATTTTAGCGCACTTTTTGGGAATTAGCAAGGTGTGACGCTCAGACGGCCCCCTTTCAAATGATTGCACGCACTCTATGATGTCTCCAACCATATGCATAAGTTTGTCCTGAAAAGTCGCCCTTCGACTGATAAAAGAGAGGGAAGCGTGTTGCCCGCTTTTTCGGCTAATATAGTGTATCTTTCCCATACGTCATCAAGTCTAATAACATGGCCCTTGTCAGCAGCATACTCCAATTCTTTGGAAAACCAAACCAATGCTAAATCATTGTTGTTTATTTCACTCTTTGTCTTATCCCTTGATCTTTTAGATGCACTGAAGCATGATAAATGGTACTTGGCTTCAGCGGCTATCAATGATTTGAGATACCCGCAAATCGAGCGCACAGTATTTTGTCAAACTTAGAAATTTCAATAATTTGTTCACTCATCTTAAATGTCATAACCGACGATAAGTGCTCATTCGTATGAACCTGACAGAAAGCACATTTATCCCAATCAACTTGCTCTGTTTGCGCACGCGGTTTACTCGGACTTGAGTTTGGTCTTGCAGTCGCCTCATCTTTGTTGCACGTTTTCTCCAGGCGCTGAATTTTGTCTTTGCTTGTAAATAGGGAATAGCATTTGACATGCCAGACGATTGAACTATCAATACTATTTATGACTTCTTCCAGCCTACTGATTGTTTCCCTGTTCCCAACATCTCTAAACTTGCTCCGCAAATTCATGGCATCGCGAACTACCGTTCTGCTATAATCAGTAGCAGCTCTCAAATGTTGATCTTTAAGACTGGTCTGGCAGAAAATACAAGCATTTACGTCGATTTGTGAAGATCTTTTTAACGTTATAACGGGATCCATCTTTGCGGCTCGAAAGTTGAAGACCACAAGATCCGCAACAAACAATAACAGCAAAACTGAACCAATTTTTCCCATGCAATTAAGAAAACAGACTTCGCAAATTTATATTGTCCTCTAACGGTGAAATATATTAAATCAAGAAGAAAATGCAAAGCCTTTTAATACATTTTTCAGATCAGACAGGCGCCGCCAAGACGGCGCCAACATCTAGTCTACGAACCCATTCTCTACTCTTGAGACGTTTGTTTGTCTGGGTTGTAATTTTTTTTTAATATTTTTTTTCAAAAACTATTTCCAGTTCTGTTTTCAAATATACTTATGCCACGATCGTGAGAAGTTCAAAACTCTTAAAGACTAAAAAAAATTTGGTTTCATCAGCTTCATTTCTTGCCGTAAAATTAAAGTCTGCTTTTACTCAATTTATTTGTTTATTTAATTGATTTAATCGGCTATTTCGTGTTATTCGTAAACTTTATGCTTATTTCTGGTCTATTAGCTTTTTTAAGAGGGTCCTGAAGGGGTAAAACGGGAACTGGGATTGATCTATTTTTAGAATGGGAAAATGGGTTTTGGGTTGCTGGGACTGGGATTTGGCCACTGGGAATGGGAAATGAGTCCTCAAAAATGGGAATGGGATTGAGGTATTGCGAGTAGATTCCCAATTTTCCCACGTTTTAAGTATTTTAAATTACAATTTTGATCCGTTTTTGGTGTCTTTGGGGACCGGTCATTATTTATGGAACGAGGAAGGGGAATTTTTTCTTTCCCAAATTTTTAAAATTGAAAGCCCCCCCTTAAAAGAGCAGAAATTTAATGCTGACCCCCTTGCATATTAGAATTTTTTCTTTGATCCTCCCCCCCCCCCCATTTTCATTTTTACTCGTCAAATGGGGATACCCAGGTGTTATAGTGTTAATTATTAAATAAGAATATGGAACTGATAAAATATTAACGTCGACCAAAAATATATATTAGCAGAAAATTATAATTAAAAGAGGAGTAACTCAGACCTGCCAACCCTTCTGACATTGCCGGGAGTCTCCCGGTATAGACATGTGATCTCCCGGTCTCCCTCGGTAGTGAACAATTTCTCCCGGTATTGGCAATTGTCCTGATTTCTTGTCGATCTTATTGAATTTTATCGAGAAATATCTACGCGCGGCTGCGTTTTGTTTCATTCATTTATTGTAATGACTTCACTGATTTTAGATTCTACAATGTTCGGAAAGTCAAAATCGAAGTATTTAATTGTTAAAACACGTCTTCATGTTGTATTTTCAGTCCAAGATAATGCCCAATTTAAATTAGTCAAGGGGTTTCTTGTGCTGCGAGTGTAGCTAGGAGTTTGAACGAGCCACTAATCTGACTGCTGTAATGAAAACGGCTTTGATGGGTTTTCTCCCTCTAAACAGCCAATTCTCTCGCCAAATTAAGTGTTTAAATAAGAATTCTCCCTATATATCAGTTGCTAAGGTTGGCAGGTCTGTGAGTATTTTTATATACTGTATAACACTAAAATCAAGTGCGGGCTTAATTCAGTGGCAAGAGACAGCGCATTAACCGCTTCTGCCACACGGTGCGCACAGACGGTGGCTTAAAAGGTCTTAAAACTGTTTATTCTATACCGATAAATAACTTTTTTTATTGACTGGGATTTCAATAACTAGGACTGGGATTTTTAATAAAAATCCAACTGGGACTGTGATTTTGCCAAAATTTCATGTGGGAAATGGGATTGGGACCCCCCCCCCCTTCAGGACCCTCTTTTAACAACTCACAAAAGAGAAAATAGCGTTTGCAATTTCGAAATAGACACAAACAAGTAAGAGAGCGTCTTTCTAGTGTCAGTCACATGACGTCATTAATATGACGTCATTATCTTGATCCAAACGCAAAATCAGAGTTGGCGATCATGAAATTCGGATTCAGCGTCAAAAACTACATAAGAAGACACTTGTCGCCAACTTTTACTAAGAAATGCCTCATGCACTTTAAATAATCGACTTCTTGAATTTTTCGCCTAGTCTATATTTGCTGCAATGTGCAAAAATAAGTTTTTTCCAACATTTTGTCATATCTCACGAACTATTGGACCAATCGAGCTGAAACTCAGCGCGTTGTGCTCAGCAGGTTGCGTTTGACCGAATAGCACTATTTGCTGCAATGTGCAAAAATAAGTTTTTTCCAACATTTTGTCATATCTCACGAACTATTGAACCAATCGAGCTGAAACTCAGCGCGTTGTGCTCAACAGGTTACGTTTGACCGAATAGCACTATTTGCTGCAATGTGCAAAAATAAGTTTTTTCCAACATTTTGTCATATCTCACGAACTATTGTACCACTCGAGCTGAAACACAGCGCGTTGTGCTCAGCAGATTGAGTTTGACCGAATAGCACTATTTGCTGCAATGTGCAAAAATAAGTTTTCCAACATTTTGTCATATCTCACGAACTATTGAACCAATCGAGCTGAAACTCAGCGCGTTGTGCTCAGCAGGTTGCGTTTGACCGAATAGCACTATTTGCTGCAATGTGCCAAAATAAGTTTTTTCCAACATTTTGTCATATCTCACGAACTATTGAACCAATCGAGCTGAAACTCAGCGCATTGTGCTCAGCAGGTTGCGTTTGACCGAATAGCACTATTTGCTGCAATGTGCAAAAATAAGTTTTTTCCAACATTTTGTCATATCTCACGAACTATTGAACCAATCGAGCTGAAACTCAGCGCGTTGTGCTCAGCAGGTTGCGTTTGACCGAATAGCACTATTTGCTGCAATGTGCAAAAAATAAGTTTTTTCCAACATTTTGTCATATCTCACGAACTATTGAGCCAATCGAGCTGAAACTCAGCGCGTTGTGCTCAGCAGGTTGCGTTTGACCGAATAGCACTATTTGCTGCAATGTGCAAAAATAAGTTTTTTCCAACATTTTGTCATATCTCGCGAACTATTGAACCAATCGAGCTGAAACTCAGCGCGTTGTGCTCAGCAGGTTGCGTTTGACCGAATCGCACTATTTGTTGCAATGTGCAAAAAAAAGTTTTTTCCAACATTTTGTCATATCTCACGAACTATTGCACCAATCGAGCTGAAACTCAGCGCGTTGTGCTCAGCATGTTGCGTTTGACCGAATAGCACTATTTGCTGCAATGTGCAAAAATAAGTTTTTTCCAACATTTTGTCATATCTCACGAACTATTGCAACAATCGAGCTGAAACTCAGCGCGTTGTGCTCAGCAGGTTGCGTTTGACCGAATAGCACTATTTGCAGCAATGTGCAAAAATAAGTTTTTTCCAACGGTTTGTCATATCTCACGAACTATTGAACCAATCGAGCTGAAACTCAGCGCGTTGTGCTCAGCAGGTTGCGTTTGACCGAATAGCACTATTTGCAGCAATGTGCAAAAATAAGTTTTTTCCAACATTTTGTCATTTCTCACGAACTATTGAACCAATCGAGCTGAAACTCAGCGCGTTGTGCTCAGCAGGTTGCGTTTGACCGTTTAGCAATATTTGCTGCAATGTGCAAAAATAAGTTTTTTCCAACATTTTGTCATTTCTCACGAACTATTTCACCAATGGAGCTGAAACTCAGCGCGTTGTGCTCAACAGGTTGCGTTTGACCGAATAGCACTATTTGCTGCAATGTGCAAAAATAAGTTTTTTCCAACATTTTGTCATATCTCCCGAACTAATGAACCAATCGAGCTGAAACTCAGCGCGTTGTGCTCAGCAGGTTGCGTTTGACCGAATAGCACTATTTGCTGCAATGTGCAAAAATAAGTTTTTTCCAACATTTTGTCATATCTCACGAACTATTGAACCAATCGAGCTGAAACTCAGCGCGTTGTGCTCAGCAGGTTGCGTTTGACGGAATAGCACTACTTGGTGCAATGTGCAAAAATAAGTTTTTTCCAACATTTTGTCATATCTCACGAACTATTGAACCAATCGAGCAGAAACCCAGCGCGTTGTGCTCAGCAGGTTGCGTTTGACCGAATAGCACTATTTGCTGCAATGTGCAAAAATATTTTTTTTCCAACATTTTGTCATATCTCACGAACTATTGAACCAATCGAGCTGACACTCAGCGCGTTGTGCTCAGCAGGCTGCGTTTGACCGAATAGAGTGCTATTTGCTGCACTGTGCAAAAATAAGTTTCTTCCAACATTTTGTCATATCTCACGGAACTATTGAACCAATCGAGCTGAAACTCAGCGCGTTGTGCTCAGCAGGTTGCGTTTGACCGAATAGCACTATTTGCTGCAATGTGCAAAAATAAGTTTTTTCCAACATTTTGTCATATCTCACGAACTATTGAACCAATCGAGCTGAAACTCAGCGCGTTGTGCTCAACAGGTTACGTTTGACCGAATAGCACTATTTGCTGCAATGTGCAAAAATAAGTTTTTTCCAACATTTTGTCATATCTCTCGAACTATTGAACCAATCGAGCTGAAACTCAGCGCGTTGTGTTCAGCAGGTTGCGTTTGACCGAATAGCACTATTTGCTGCAATGTACAAAAATAAGTTTTTTCCAACATTTTTTCAAATCTCAGGAACTATTGAACCAATCGAACTGAAACTCAGCGCGTTGTGTTCAGCAGGTTACGCTTGACCGAATAGCACTATTTGCTGCAATGTGCAAAAATAAGTTTTTTCCAACATTTTGTCATATCTCACGAACTATTGAACCAATCGAGCTGAAACTCAGCGCGTTGTGCTCTACAGGTTGCGTTTGACCAAATAGCACTATTTGCTGCAATGTGCAAAAATATGTTTTTTCCAACATTTTGTCATATCTCACGAACTATTGAACGAATCGAGCGGAAACTCAGCGCGTTGTGCTCAGCAGGTTGCGTTTGACCGAATAGCACTATTAGCTGCAATGTGCAAAAATAAGTTTTTTCCCACATTTTCTCATATCTCACGAACTATTGAACCAATCGAGCTGAAACTCAGCGCGTTTTGTTCAGCAGGTTGCGCTTGACCGTATAGCACTATTTGCGGCAATGTGCAAAAATAAGTTTTTTCCAACATTTTGTCATATCTCACGAACTATTGAACGAATCGAGCTTAAACTCAGCGCGTTGTGCTCAGCAGGTTGCGTTTGATCGAATAGCACTATTTGCTGCAATGTGCAAAAATAAGGTTTTTCCAACATTTTATCATATCTCACAAACTATTGAACCAATCGAGCTGAAAATCGGCGCGTTGTGCTCTGCAGGTTGCGTTTGAACGAATAGCACTATTTGCTGCAATGTGCAAAAATAATTTTTTTCCAACATTTTGTCATATCTCACGAACTATTGAACCAATCGAGCTGAAACTCAGCGCGTTGTGCTCAGCAGGTTGCGTTTGACCGAATAGCACTATTAGCTGCAATGTGCAAAAATAAGTTTTTTCCAACATTTT
>CACRXK020013291.1:0-14191 GCA_902702795.2 Paramuricea clavata
GGGGCAAAATGTGATTTCGTGGGGGGGGGGGACAAGGGGGGACTGGGGGGGCATTTGCCCCCCCCCAGCTTGTATGTTAAAAAAGGCCCTGATACAACGTTTGGTTTCCTTCATTTGCTTTAGAACAAACAGATAACTGACGAAAGAAGATTTAAGAACAAATAAGACTTTGTCCACTTTTGGGAAGTTCTGCACTTTGTTCTTTAAAAAAATACATTTTTATATATAATTATAGCAAAAAATTATCACTGTTTTATTGGTGTGGATCGTGTAATTGCGAACAAGCGAGTGCATGATGACGTGGCTGCATACAATACAGATCCTGGCTCGCCCAGCCGCTACGCCGTGATTCAGGAAATTAATATAGATTCCTATAATTATTATTTTATATTAAGACGAACAGTAGTCAAATTTGTGCGAACTCTAAAACGTTTAAGCGAAACAAACAGATTTAATGAATATATATAGTTAGATTAATTTAACTTTACTATATACCTTTCCTTCGGTAATTAACCATTGCAAAGAGATCAGTGAAAGAACTGCGACTGATGTCCGAACTGTTTTTGATCGTAAATAAGTCATAATTTTAAACCAACCTCCGTCGCAAAGATCCTGGGTACGAGAATGATTTTAAATTTGGTCAGACTAGTTCTCTCAGTGTTTCTTTTGTGGATGTTTGTGCCTAAATAAAGTAGGTTGATCACTTTTTCTTGACATCACTTTGTGGCAGGATATCGAAAACAGACCTGCATGCACATTTCCGTTTCAGCAAATAAGTAAGCAATCGATATAAATATTGACATTAATTGTCATTAACTATGATTGCCAACGCATGTATTGATCTAGGCACCGACAGTGATATTAGCAATACCAGTCAACTCAAAATAGATAGATCTATAATAGCAAAAACTGGGCATGGGCATTTTAAAACTCCAAAGACCTGGTTTCCATATGTGATATGGTCGTAACGGCCGTAAAGATTGTAAAGTAACCATCTTTATGATTAGCCGAAATACAACATTTTAGAACTGAACATGAGTAATCATAACTAGAGAATACTTATGATTTATATGTACTGTTTATCACACCTATACCCCAATCGCAATAGGGTTAAGAATAGACTTGTGATATTGTGACTGGGTGCATACATGGCAAGCATGCATGGAAACGAAGCCATTGGAGCTAAAATGAATGAACAGCAACGTCTATTTGCTTGACGATTCTATAGCGGTAATAGATATAGGCGAGTCTAGACCTGTTTAGGTTTGCCATAGTCCATACTCATTAAAATAAAATCCGTTCAAAACACACCGCCTGTCAAAGGCCGAGAAAAGTTCGTCGGTTGGTGAATTAACTGTTTTATACGATGATGATGAATTATTACATTAAATTCACTAAAAACAGTGTCTTGATTAGGCTTCTCTACCCTCAGCACAATCAAAAAAATGATGTTGATGTAGTTCGATGTGGTTGTAAGGAAAAAAAGGTAGGAGTTTCTTTTAAGCTTTCTATATGTTAACAATGCTTATAGTCTAAAGGCGGTTTTCCAGTCCTCGGCTCCTCGCACGAAGCTCCTCGCTGCGAATGCTTGCATCTAATTAAAATTAACTGTTTAGCATTGTGATTGGATGAAAGTGCTCATGCATGCACTCGCAGCGAGGAGCTTCGTGCGAGGACTGGAAATCCGCCTTAAGGCAATAATATGTCACATGCTTTGATATTTTGTCTTTGTCAGCTTGAGTCATGCACAGATGCACTACTTCAAAATTAGGCAAAATTATTAAAAAATATATGCATATATATATATATTTGTTATATCGCTTCCATCCATAGTCTTCATAAATTGCTGGAAATAGACAAGTCCGTAATCTCTATTTTTCCTAACGGTTTTATCTCTGTTGATATTGTTTTCAGGCTAACCTAGTCAACCTAGGGAGCGTTCATTAATTATAGAAATTATTTATTGTGGGGCTGGTAAACCAATATTCAATAAGGAGGGGAGTTATAAGACTTTCTAACACAGATGAGGCGGGAGGTTTAGAAAAAATGAATATAATGAGGTGTATTAGTTTTTAATTGCCCTGCGAGAACAAAGGGAATACCCGCAATCATGATAATATTGTTAATAAATTGATTTTATGTTAATTCCCAGGATCATATAAGCTTGGATTTCTAAATATAAGGATTAAGGTTTTAAGCATTTTAGCTGAGCAAATGAACCTAGATAGACCTACATTCACATGTGTCAATTTAGAAACATTGCACACTACTGTATTGGCGGGGTTTGGGTGTCAGAAGCATAAAATTTGTATGAATCTTACTTAGGTGGGTGGCTGTTAATATGCCATAGTAATGAGGCCATGCACAAACAACAATTACGCTTGAGTTCCTTTTTTAAAACAGAATGTGTAATGATAGTTTATAGAAGAGTTGGGATACTCATTAGAATAAAAGTATAACATTTCGCCCTCCCGCCTTGATCAGTTATTCAACAAAAAAGTGCGACGCCACTGCGACCTAATGTGTCAATAGGCAAACATAGACCTGGCTAGCCCGCTTTACCAGGCTAAGCAAGACAACATACACATTGTTTATACGCTGCATTTTAAGCCTGTTTTCCACTAGGTGAATTTGTTCGCGCGAAAAACAAATTTCGGCAATGTGATTGGTCAGTGAGAAAATTCGCCGCGAAAACCTGTTCGTTTACTGAAACACAAAAACGGCATTCTGATGTTAGTTTGTGTCTCTTTTAACGTTATTTGTTTACATTTTTGATACAAAAACTGTGCGTCTGCTATTTTTCAGCCCAGTTTGGTGGGATGAAACGATTACATGGAACATTTCATTCCGGCAACCCGAACACGCTTGCGACAAGCGAGACATCGGTAAAGCGGGCTGGCCCGGCTGCCATGTAATCGAAACTCAAAATTTATATAAGATTATTATAGTGAGTGAGCTGGTCCGGTAAACCTGGCTAGCTCGGTAAAGGGAGCTAGCCTGGTCCAGGCTTTTAGCCAGGGTGTCAAAACTGGCCGCCCGAAAAATACCGTGGGTGTTGCAACCTATTTTCGTGGACGTGGCCAAAAACATGGCGCTTGCAGAAATTAACTTTCACATACTCAGAATTCAGCATCTTTTTTATACAGTAGATAAAGTAAACCGCAGCTGACAACTTTTGAGGCATTCAAGAACTACCACAATGTTTGTGACTTGCTGTTTAAAGACAACAACCTCTTATAGGCCCTATGTAATGACCGTCTATAAAAAGTGGCCGTGTTACTTTAAAAGTGGCCGTCCAAAGGACGGTTGGACGGTCGCATGGCAAAATGCCTTAGCCCGGTCCATGTAATCGGCCCCTAATATTATTTGATACATTTTAAACATGCGCAAGTCATCCACAGTTCATTCCACAACTATATATTGAATATGTCTACTAGCCATTCTCTAACGTTCTTTCGATAAATCTCTTTATAGATAATAGCATGGTTTTTATTGCATGGGGAATGTACCATTCCCCAAAATTTTGAACTCAAAAAGTCTAGACAAAAATTTTATCACAGCTTGAAAGAGCATCACAAAATTAGTAATATTCCAAAGTTTCTTTGCAAAATGTTGCAAAATGCGGATAATATAGCCTTGCGAAGTTTGCAATTTTCAGCCATTTTAGATTACAAACGGGAAATGGTTATCACTTCTGTGCGTAATACAAAATGACTGAAAATTACAAACTTCGCAAGGCTATATTATCCGCATTTTACAACATTTTGCAACGAAATTTTGGAATATTACTAATTTTGTGATGCTCTTTCAAGCTGTGTTGAAATTTTGTCTAGATTTGTCGAGATCAAATAACGCAATCGCGAGTTTTTCAAAGTCCAAAAATACCGTAAACCTCCGAATAAAACCCTGGGCTTATATTCGTTCGCAAGTAGTTTTGATGGGCTTATACATGCATGCGGCAGGGGGGTGGGTGGAGGAGCTAATATACGGGGGGGGGAGCTTATATACGGGGGGAACTTATAAGGACGACACATTTGTTGTTAGTACACTGGGTAGTTTATATACACAGAGTGCTTTATATTCGGGCGGGACGGGCGGCGTATGTATATTTGGAGGTTTACGGTATACGACCGAAGGCGAAGGACGTGAGTGCAATTTGAAGTCTGAACGAACTCGCGACCGTGTTTCCTTAAAAGTGCACAAAAATATATTCATATTCTTCCAGTTATGTACAGGGCTCAGATTGGTCTACGAGTCATAGTCATCATCATCTTCTCCTCGTTTTCTCTTGAGTGCAGACACCAAAGCTTGTTGTTGTAAACTGCTTGCTACCGTTTCATCCATACTTGGTAAAGCTGATACAGTTGTCATAGATTTAGCAAGCTGAGGTGTTGATGTTGTGGTGGTCGCTCTTGATTGTTGCCATGTTGTTATAGGTTTTCCACCAATTGGCTGTTAAAAAATGTAACTATTAATGAATACTGCATAGGGAGTGGTGAAGCAGAGTGTGAGGGCATTACTAGGGGGGCGGTCTCTATTTATGTCGGGGGTGGTACCAAAGAGAAAAGGGTTGGGTGAACAAAATTTTGAGTGAGTAAAAGGTTGGGTAAATGAAAAACGAAACAACTCAAGGGTTGGGTTATTAACAAAGCACTCAAATATTAGAGACTAAAAAGCAATGTCAACAGTCGTATGTCAGTACAATATGTAAATCAATCAGAGCCACTATCTTGACCATTTTCCAATGAAAATGCATGTGCAGACAACATGAAACTTTAGGGGTGTCCGGGTGGACCATTAGAAAAGTGATGGGGGGGGGGGTTACTTTTTTAACTTGTACGAATATTTTTTAAAATTTTTTGCTTGTGTCGATAATTTTTTAAAATATAATCCCTTTCCACGAATTTTTTTTATTTCAACTTATAATTTTCCCAACTGAAAAGTCTCTTTTTCAGACTTTTTTGGTGCACGAATTTTTTTCCTTTCTGTTTCCCCTGCGCGATTTTTATTTTTACTTTCCCCCCACCTCCCCCCTATCACTTTTCTAATGGTCCGCCCCTTAGACAACAGAAAATTCCACAAGCAGTTATCACACTCATGTCACAGAAGTGGTAAACACAATATGTGTGACAGCTGAATGGTATCCTTTTGTAAAGTTTTTGGCCAGGGCTGGGTATTATTATTGAAGTTTTTTTTCCACTTTTTAATGGTTGGATTAGCAAAGTTTTTACCAAGAAACACATTCCTCTTCGCTTCCACTCCCGCCATAAATTATGACCGCGCTCGGACGATTTCCAGTTTAGCATCTTTCAACGGAGAAGTTCAAATCCATTTAAATGTTACTTGTGAAATAATTAAATGAATAAAGGGGCAGATTTAGTTCTGTGTATGATTTAAGGTGCATCTATTGAGGTATAATTAGTACTCGTATATAAAATTTAGAAAGATTTAAACTTTTCCGCGCGTAAGAAAAACGCTTAATTGGAAAGCTCATCATAAAAAGTCATCACTGAATAATTATATACTAGCATCCTCAACAATGTTAAAGAAAAATGCCCTAACTTGACTGAGCAACTCATTACCGGCTGCACCAAACTCAAATATCCTAGTTCATTGCCCATGTTCATGCAATGAAATTTATTGACTCTTCAATAGACTCTCAATACTCAATGAAAATTTCAGGTCAGTATAGCTTGTATATAGGCTTGAAAATTGAGTTTTTCAGTATTAAAATAGCAATTTTAAAGGAGTATTTGAGATGTTTTCTTTCGGGAAAATGAAAAGTTGAAAAGATAGAAAATGGCGGGAGAATCGAACCCAGATCGAGCGAACGGTTTATTGACCAATGTATAGCTTCCGAACGAAATACTTGGTGTAATATTGACGATTTGAATCAACGATTTGTTTCTAACGCCGGTTGTTTTTTTTTCACGAAAAACCTATCGGAACTAACAAAAGTTAATACTATAGTTTCACTTAGCTACTATTTAGCAAAACATTTTAAGAATTCAAGGAGTATAGTTAAGGAGTTTCAAAAGCTTTTCAAGCGCTCTTGAAAAGTCAAAACTTATTCAAGTAGTATTTAAGGACTTTAAGGAGTATAGAAATGACAAAAAATTGAGAAAATAAGTCTCAAAGTTTTGTGCCACTAACCAGGTTGACTATGGGGCTCAAAATGCTTCAGCTTCATAGTGAGTACCTTCCTTTTCTGATAGATTTTTAATACAAGTTTAAAGCTTCAACATTAAAAAAATACCACCTTCCAATGTTGATTTTTCCTATCGACTATCGAGCCACCTTAATTATTTTCTATGATTTTATAAGTAAAAAACATATTGTTATATATACCCTGCTAAGAGCTGGGACAATAGTTGGCGGGTTCGGACTGGCTTTTTGGACCGTCTGTGTAATGGTAACCACAGGCTTTTTCAGACTAGTCCCTCCTTGTACAGTACTTGCTACTGTTACTGCACTTGAGATTGGTTTTACAGTTAAGGATGTAGGAGTTAGACCAGTTGTAGAGGCACTTTTAATAGATGACATTGACACATTGAATGCAGGTTGAGTGATCTTAATTCCAGGACTGGATGCTGATATTGGATAATGAGGAAGCGTTCGTGCTGGTACTATTGGTACTGGTCGTGCCTGCTGTTGTTGCTGAAAACAGAACAATGTTTGATACAGTAGGTTGAATTATTATAATCTATGATAACGAGATTTTTCCCGCCAAAAGTATAACCAACTTTCTGCTCACTTTGGCAAATTGTCAAGCTGTTGAGTACAAGATTTTGAACAAATCTCGTAGTTGGATAACGAGTTTGTGTTAGGAATTCATTGGTTTGATGCTGCCTTTACCAACTGAATGAGTTTTTAAAAGCGATAGTATTTTAAACTGCGTTTGTTTTAGACGCTTTGATTTTTATTAATACTATTACTTATACAAATAAAAAATAAATACTTATAAAACATTTTTTTAGTTTTAAACGCCTGTTGCGGTTCGTATTAAACAGAACAAAGAGTACAAATTGCCAAGCTCAGCAGACGGTTGGCTAGCTATGCTTTTTTGGCGGGAAAAATCTCGTAATCGTTGTCGTACTCGTATTCAAAACTAAACCTCTCTATTGATGTCTTCGTTTGAAAAAATCAAAAACAATATGCGCTTTTCCATACAGTATATAGAGATGTGTGATTATCTCAACTGACTTTTCAGTATGCTAAAGAAAGACACTAAAAAGCAAAAGCTGTGAATTGAGGGGGACTCTACCTGAAAAATACAAGTAAAATTTCAACGTTTCGAGGCTCTTTGTCGAGAAATTAGTAGGAACTAACTGTGCGTCTGCCATGGTAAAACAGGCAAACACGAAAATAAGGTTACTGGCGCAAAAGTGCAATCAACAGCAAAGTATAAACTAATTGTCTGGCATTACATTCAGGGTAAGAGGAGCAGTCCAATTGGCGCACTGCGCACACGTGTGGGTTAAAGGTTTGAAAAGCAAAAGTCCATGTACATGACATAATTTCTGTACAACTCAAACCTAGTTTTCATACTTTCTTTTGTTGCTGCTTGACACGGTAATTGTTCGACAACAAACAGTAGCGATCAGGAGGTAAACGCAATCCACTTCGCGGTTGAATAAGAGGCAATGGCGTGCTGTTCTTCTGCCTTGCTATCTCCATTAGAAACTACAACAAGAATTATATAAACAGTATGTTTCGTTGAGCACAATCTTAACATTACATATTCTTTGTTTGCAATGCCAATGACGAAATTTTGGGATTTCAGTTGACGGCTATTTTGATGAAAAACGGCTATTTTAATGTATTGATCGAGTTTAGAGACACAGTTTAAGACTCAAAAGATGAATTACCGTTCAGTTTTTCTTGCTACAACCATTCTGATAGGAGAAAAATCGTCCACAAGTTGTTTGACTGCCCATTATTTGGATGAAAAGTCACGTGATTGCAAACAAAGAATAATTTGAAGAACTAGTATTAAGTAACATTACTTGTACATTTAAATTTGTTTGGTATTAGAATTCACAGAGACCATAGGTTTTAACTGAGCGAAATATGGGTTTGCTGTTGCAATTTGCGTTGTAGTACTTTACTTAGCATGCGTTGCCACTGTAACAGAAAATACTGAAAGTCAGATACAGAGAAGCAAATTGTTAATTTAATTAAACATACATCTCTGGGTGGAGGACTAGTGAAAGAATTGTCCATTCTTATCTGAACTGCCAGTTTAATGTCATCAGCATCTATCTCCTTCTTGTTGGCATGGTTACAGTACACCCTGGCATCTTCCAGCACATCAGTAACATAACCTAAAAGTATGTGGAACTTCTACTAATATTATACCTCAAATTCAAATTGTCCAATCAGGAAGCTTAGTTTGTGCCACGTGAGCATGAAATTAATCGCGATATCACGCCTTACGTCATCAATTAGCGAGCCTGCGTTCCTTTTGACAATGTTCCACCCCATGTTCCCCGGGGAACATGGGGTGGAACATTATTCGCGTAGACCGCGCGAGACAACACCATAGGACAACACGCATGACAAAAACATGGCCGAAAAAATATAAATAGTATTGATGAGTGATGAATAATCAAATTTTAAACATAAAACCTGGGGCTTTTTCAAAATTTCGAAGCAAATTTTGAAAAATGTTGTCATTAATATTCCAAACGATATGTGATTCGAAAGAAAATCGACGAGTACTTGTGTTAATCCGAAAATAAAACATCGTATTCACGAAGGTATGTGTCAAGTTTTTAATTTTCAACTTGGAGGCTTTTAATTTTCGGTATAATATATCATTTATAGACCCTCCGCTCGGGGGATTCGGCGGAATATTACCCTCAGTGATGATATTTCCCTCGGGGCAAAGCCCCTCGGGAAATATCATCACTTCGGGTAATATTTCGCCGAATCCCCCTCGCTCCAGGTCTATAAATGATAATTGTAGACTCTTAGAAACATAAAAATTAAGTTATTATTTGTCCAATCATGGAAACCAACAAGCTTTGGCTCTTTGTTTGCGAATTAATTTAATTGGTTCATTTAAATGAACCAATAAAACCGGAACCTTACCCACACCCAACCCCCCCTCCCCTAACCTTAACTGATCAGGCCACTTACAAGGCAAGTGCCTTAACCACTCAGCTATCAAGGATATGCATAAAAATTAACAAAATTTATTCGATGTTAATTTTAGCATGCTGACAAAACAAAGGAAATAGTTGCGCCCATACGCATACAGGGCGGGGGCAGGGGGGGACAGCTGCTTCCCAGGTTGTTGGGCAGACTAGGCCAGTCGGGCAATATTCGCTTCACAGTCAGACAATATTGGCTTATTATAAAAATAAATAGGAGAAATTCTCTCAATATTGGCGGAAATGCTAAAATTGAGGCTTTTGGAATTTTGGAAAGTTTGCACTGAAAATGTTTTTGACAAGTCGGTCACAATGGGAAAAAGTCAGGCAAATTTATTTCTGCCCCCCTAATTTTTTCCTTCCCGTATGCCTATGGTTGCACCAAACAAATAGCATTAGCGCATTAGTTCTGCTTCATCATTGGTCATTGTCGCTATACGGAGTCACGTGAGAGAGCGCGCGAACCAGATGGATCAGTTGTGCATGATCCTTCGGTGAGATCAGATCATTCAAAGCCTGAGCGAAAAATTTTTCAAAATAAAAGTTATCTTTGTACAGTATTTTCAGTTTGTAAAATAATGTCGAGAACAAATATTGAAGAAGGAGAGATTCTTTCAGCGGAACAAGAACAAGTATTGCTCAATGATGATGAAGAACCCACAAAAACCACTGTCGACTCGACAGAGGATAGGTGGGCGAGCATGTTCCGAGAGTTTAAAGACGACGTTTTGGAGCGTTTTTCACGCATTGAGGCCAAACAAGAAAGGCCCTCTAAACGGCGGCGTAGACACAAGTCGTCATCGGCCGAAGAGTCGCCTGACGACGATATCTCTGACACAGAGAAATTATGTGGAGCGGTAGACTCTGCCGAAACAAGTAGTGAGCGAGAGGGCGACACGCCAAATGGGCAAATGATTTCGGAGCCCGATGATAATCTGCTGAGCGAAATTGCTCAAGAGTTTGACGGTGGCGATGACACAGGGCCAAACGTAAGCGAGAAACTCGCTGACATTGTCAACAAGCGTTGGGCTGAAAAGCTGGATGATTCAAAATTTAAATCCAAATTGGAAAAATACAATAGACCAGCAAACTGCACTCGCCTCCTTGTCCCTAAGGTAAATCCCGAAATTTGGGCGAATTTAAGCCACAACACAAAGAGTGCCGATTTACGTATCGTAAATTTTCAAAAAACGCTCACGAAAGCTGGTAGCGCATTGACTAAAATGACAGATTCCCTTCTGGAATTGCGTACCAAACTCAGTAAGTCAGACACTGAACAACAGAAAACTCTGGGTGAGCTCGTTTCGGGTAATGCTGATGCATTGGCGCTTTTAGGGCATTTGAATATCGACCTGTCGCTGCATCGCCGAGAGTTGATTAAGCCTCATTTGAAGAGGGAATACGGCGCGCTTTGTTCGACACGAACACCGATTACCGACTTTATCTTTGGCGATGATCTACAAAGCCAACTTTCGAGTATCACTGCGTCGAATAAAATTGGCCAAACTACAAGTGCCTTTGGCAGTGGGGCGACTCCTCGGCGCTATTCTGACAGCCATAATAAGTCTTTTAAAGATAAGTCTTTTTTATGGCAGCGCAAAGGAAGGGCGTATCGTCCATATCAGTCCTCTCAACAAAGCAAACCCCAGAGGCAGAAGTACCACAACAGGCCGAAAAATTAAAGCCAGATGACCAAATTAAAGTATTTCCTGATATAACTGAGGTAAATTTGTCTGATGATGTATTAATAAATTATTTAACATATAAAGTTACCTGTTTTAAAGCAGGCAGACTAAAACATTTTTATGCCGAATGGGCATCGTTAACCTCAGACACTGAGATTTTACATATGATATCGGGTCAAAAACTTGAGTTTTGGCACCCTCCTTATCAAGTGTTTGTCCCACGAGAGCGTAATGATTGAGACGCCACCCAAACGCAAACGTTTGAAACTGAGATAAAAAGTCTTCTTCAGAAAGGTGCCATTGTCCCATGTGCGCATGAACAAGGAGAGTTTATTTCTCCAATATTCACTACACCTAAAAAGGATGGGACTTCGAGAATGATACTTAACCTTAAAGGTTTAAATAAGTTTATCGAATATCACCATTTTAAAATGGAATCTCTTTCAACAGTGATCAGCCTCGTTAAACGTAACTGTTATATGGCTTCTGTTGACCTAAAGACGCGTACTATTCTGTGCCAATTGCAAATGAGCATCAAAAATACTTAAAATTCCTATGGAAAGGCCAACTTTATAAATTTGTTTGTTTCCCCAATGGCCTGGCTTTTTGCCCGCGGAAATTTACCAAGTTGCTTAAGCCTATTAGTTCATCATTAAGACAACTTGGCCATTTGTCAGTTAGTCATATAGATGACTCTTATCTGCAAGGGGATGACTACCGCGACTGCGCTAAAAATGTCTTAGCAACTATTAAACTTTACGACTCCTTAGGGTTTACTGTTCACCCTAGCAAATCGTCATTTATTCCGACACAGAAATTAATCATTCTCGGGTTCTTAATTGATTCCGTAGAGATGAAGGTATACCCCACAGCAGAAAAAATCGAAAAGATAAAAACTGCTTGTCAGGAGCTATTAACTAAATCGTCACCGAAAATTCGTGAAGTGGCGTCAGTGCTGGGATTTTTAATATCTGTTTTTCCAGCTGCCCTATATGGACCTTTACATTTTCGTGAGCTTGACATGGATAAAACGGAAGCTCTTAAATTAAACAAAGGGAATTTTGAAAAACCCATGTGTTTATCTGACAAAGCATGTTCAGAGTTAAGCTGGTGGATTAATTCCGCTGATTCATTACATAAACCTATTTCAAACACCCTTCCAGAGATAACGTTATTCACTGACGCTTCAAATCATGGATGGGGGGCAGTGTTGAATAACTGTCCAATAGGAGGGAAATGGACCCCATTGGAGGCTAATAATCATATAAACTATTTAGAAATGTTGGCAGTTTTCCTTGCCTTAACCGCATTTCATAGCCACTTATCCGGTAAACATGTTTGTGTCCGAATAGATAATATGACTGCAGTGGCTGATATAGGGAAGATGGGTACAAGCCATTCTCGAAAACGAAATGCTTTAACTCGGAATATTTGGGATTGGTGCGTACAGCACAATGTGTTTCTAACAACAGCACATATTGCTGGCAAAGACAACACTATTGCTGATGCCGAATCTAGAAAATCACGAAAGGATCTTGAATGGTCCCTAAATACAAATATATTTGAAAATGGTATTGGCCAGCTTGGTGTGAAGCCAACAATTGATTTATTTGCTTCGCGATTAAATTATAAAATCAAGCCATTTATATCTTATCAGCCTGACCCAGAAGCTGAAATAATAAACGCGTTCACAGTTTCCTGGCAACCTTATTTATTCTATGCATTTCCTCCCTTTAGTTTAATTACACTGGTTCTCCAGAAAATTCAGGAGGAACACAGTACGGGGGTAATTGTAGTCCCGCAATGGCCAACACAACCTTGGTGGCCAGTTCTAATGCGAATGATAGTGCAACAGCCCTTAATTCTACCTCGGACAAAACAAACTCTACTTTTACCGACCAACCCAGATTTGCTACATCCTCTACATCAAAAATTAACCCTACTGATGTGTCACCTCTCTGGCGACCCTTCGAAAATAAAGGCCTTTCACGCCAAGCTTTGTCCCTCATCATGTCATCCTGGAGACAAAGCACGCAACAGCAATACGTCCCGTATGTCCGTAAGTGGGAGCAGTACTGTAGTGGCCGGGAAATTGATAACATTTCAGCTACTGTAGAGGATGGTATAAATTTTTTAGCCGAACTATATTCTGATGGGTGTGGTTATAGTGTCTTGAATACAGCCCGAAGTGCTTTATCGGCGGTAGTGTCTATGCCACAAAATAACACTTTTGGCAGTCATCCTTTAGTTTGCCGTTTCATGAAGGGTGTCTTTGAAACAAAACCATCTCTTCCTAGATATTCAGAAACCTGGGATGTGAACATTGTGATTAATTATTTAGCTTCACTTGGGCCGCCAGACGGACTGACCATGAAGGTACTAACATATAAGGTTGTGATGCTGTTGGCATTATTATCTGGGCAACGACGCCAAACATTGCATGCATTCAGGCCTTAAAATATCTTTTACAGGGCCGTCTGACAAAATGTCCGATGTATTAATTCTGAACGGTAAATGTTGTGAAGATATTAAATAATTTGTCTCATATCATTCATACTTATTTCCAAGCCAAAATCAACTTGCTTGCAAGAACAGCAGTGAGACTTCGACAACTTTTAAGTCGGGCTTAAAAGCCCGTTTTCCACTTCACCATTTCGTTCGCACGTCGCCGCCCCGTGCTCGATTAGCTCCGTTAAAAAACATTTCCAGTTCACTTTTTATGCAATACTCAATAGTCCTCCCTCTGATTTTCCATTTGACATACGAGCCTTACTCCTGATTGATTTACGTTGGACAAAGCTACAGTTTGGTCGGACACCAACACACTCGAGTCGGACAAACAGTAAACCTAAGTTTCACTTACGTCGGACAGAATGTCCGGTGGCTTTCTCTCTACGTCGGACAATTTCACGAATGGGTCGGACAATGTCCGTGACCGACCAATATTTTAAGGCCTGGCATTGGATATAAACGGTATGCAGCTTGATTCGGACAAGTGTATCTTTACTATCAGAACATTGCTGAAGACGTCTAGAGTTGGCCATCATTTGCCGCCTATTAAACTACTAGCATTTAAACCTGACCCTGCATTGTGTATTGTAACACATTTAGAAAGATACATCGACCGAACAAGAGCTTTAAGAGGTAACCAAGCTCAATTATTGATAAGTTTTCAAAAACCATATAAAGCGGTTTCTGCAGACACTATAAGCAGATGGTTAAAGAAAGTACTTGAACTTGCTGGTATCGACACGAAAAAGTTTGGAGCGCATAGTACTCGTTCAGCCTCGACATCGGCAGCCAAAGCTATGGATATTTCAATTAACACTATCATGGAAAGTGCAGGTTGGA
>CACRXK020013292.1:2739-14190 GCA_902702795.2 Paramuricea clavata
CTTCCGATCTATTACTTCCCGGTTCCCTAGCCTCGTGCTTCTAAAATACTTAACTAACTTTCTAGTCACGTGTGTGCTAGTGTCAATAATGTCAACATTGCAGTTAGAATTAAAGATTTATGGTTAGGATTAGAGATTTATGGTTAAGATTAACGACTGATGGCTTAAGCTTGATATTGGGATTAGGGGCTTAGTGTCAGAAATCAGGATTAAGATTAGGATTAATAGGGATTAACTAACTTATGCAACTAAATTCTACTCCCTTAATAGTATAAAGGCTGTGAGCACTTATATACTTTCATACCTATAATAGTCTTGATTAAAGAAGCATGCCCAGGACAGTCGACCAAAGTAATCTGCAGCACATCATACGGTTCTGATTTCAAGTGCTCTGGTAGCGGGACAGCGAACGAACTGAAACCGAGGTCCAACGTGATTCCACGCTCTTTACTCTGTGGGTTTTTATCAAACGAAGCTGTAGATGCTGTCGTACTTAAAGCTTTCGATAAAGATGTTTTCCCGCTGTCGATATGACCTAAAACTCCAACATTAAAGTTTAAAATTCGTTGGTTATTTTCCGCCATCATGGTCTTCTTTCCAAATAACTTGATACTTCATGTAATATTACGATGACGGTTTCACGCAGTCACCTGCATCTAAAACGCGTAAAAACGCACAAGTTTGTTACAAGTCTGTTCACAAGCTGTTAACAAGATGTATTCGCACTGCTTGTCACAAGTTGTCAACAGGTTTGGAACAACTTGTAACAACCTTGTTGAAATTATCAGACTTGTTGCAAGGTAGTTCTGACAAGTCTGTGACATGCTTGATGTAACAAGATTGTTACAACCTTGTGTTGACAACCTTGTAACATCCTGGTTATATCATGGCTGTAACAAACTTGTTAGCACAATCTTGTAACAAGGCTGATAATGCCATCAAGTTTGTTACAAGTTGTTAACAGCTTGTTTCAAACTTGTTACAACAAACTGGGAACAAGCAGTGCGAGCACAACTTGTTGACAGCTTGTGAACAGACTTGTAACAACTTGTTTACAAACTTGTTAAAACTTGTGCGTTTTTACGTGTACTGATAAACAGTCGCGGATTAAAACGTCACGTGAAACTTTCATGTTTGTCAAGATGTTTATTCGGTGTAAAATCCAAAAACAAATTTTTCTTTTATTAACATTTAGTGTGCTATAATTATTCAATTCAATAATAGTCAATAATTATCACAAATCGTCTTAAAATTCCCCGTTTAACGGTCCGGAAGTCATTACACTATAATTTAACAATCATATTATACAAATTCATTCATAGTTTATCGTATCATACAAATTCGCACGTGCAGTCTTACTTATCAGTATAAAAAGACTATTCAATTGTCGTATTTAAATTCTTAATATATACAACTGTAAAGTTCTATAATAACATTTTAGGGTATCCGAATAAAACGGAACCATTACGAAAATAATTACAGCCTAAAGGTCAAACGAGAATGAGAGGGTTAATGAGAATCGTTACTGGAGACATAGGCTCATAGCTCTAGGCTCTACATAACAAAATAAAGGTTTGAATATGCTTTAACTACGATTTAACTTGAAGAAAATACATGATAGTGTTGGGAAAACATTAAGCCCTGGGCAAACTAGGAAACATTGTTGCGAAAACGTTGTTTCCTGCTAATGTTTCGCCATGTTTCCCAGAGTGGGCAAACACTAGGAAACATTAGTGAGAAACATAGGGAAACATCAAATGTTTCTGAAGTTGGTAGGAAACATATTTGCTTCCCGGGAAGCAAATTTTGTATCCGCAACAATGCTTCCACGGGTGGGCAAACAGGGAAACATTTGAGGAAACAACGAGAATCACAAATGTTTCCGCAACAATGTTTCCTAGTTTGCCCAGGGCTTTAAGGAACAGGCTAACAGCTAGCCAAGGTCGCGTGACTGGCGACTCTCATGCGCTCTCATCCTCGTTTCATCCGGGCTTATGTATTCTTCTCCTATGATCCAAACACATATGGTCACGACTGGCAGTAAATGAGAAAATATTGTTCCTTTCATTGTATAGTAGTCTTGTATTTGGTGACAAATATACAGAGGAGAAAAAGTTTAATCATGGGCGTACCGGCGCCAAAAATATAGCGGAGCGGAATATAAAATTGCCCGACATTCATTGTGACCTTCCCCCTGTCGACCAAATCTTGTTGAAATTTGCAAGTGTCTCAGATGCAAAATTACGTTATAGTATGCGCTATGTGCACAAACTTATGAGTCCCAGTCTTCGTGGCCTTTCCTCCACTAAGATGTAAAAATACTCAACTCTCGAGTAGAACTTGCCCGACTTTTAAAATTTCTGTCAAAATCCGGTACGCCCACGAGTTTAATTTTCTCGCTCGTATAAATGTCAACATTTCTTTAGTTGACTACTTGTTGTTTGAAAAGAGCACATTTGTCGTCTTTTGTTATGTGCGTTTTGTTTTTACACACGTGTATATGGTTAGTTCACGAAGCCGCCACGGTAATGTCTTGGCTATTTTTAACATGAAGTTTTTCAAAACACGTCTTGCACACTCGGACGGGATCGTAATATTGTTCGGAAGGCACCGGGGTCATGTCGTTACAACACGAACCGCAGAACACTCTGCCGCAGTTTCTACAGAAAAGAAATAATTAATATTGTCTTTATTGGTGATCAGTGCATGTTTCTTTAATCTTTATTTCTGTGACCAAGGTTTGATTCCTGTAATATGCAGTCTGATTATAATTTCACCTCAGTCACATGTGAGAAGAGTGCTTCCAGTTTGACTCTATATAACACTGCAGGTTTTCTTCAGGTATTCCTGTCCAGTGGGTGCGACTGAACTTGATCAACAAGTAACGACCCTTACTAAACCTCAAGGCAGAACAGTTTAGAACTGGTAGAGCATCCAGTATAAATAAAGTTAGTTTAGGTTTTAGGTTTCCTCCTGTAGTAACACTGGATCAATAAAAGATGATCCTTACTGGACCTCTAGAGAGAAGAGTTTAGAACTGATAGAGCTATACAGTATAAATAAAGTTAGTTTAGTTCAGGTTTCCTCCTGTAGTAACACTGGATCAATAAGAGATGATCCTTACTGGACCTCTAGGGAGAACAGTTTAGAACTGATAGAGCTATCCAGTATAAATAAAGTTAGTTTAGGTTTCCTCCTGTAATAACACTGGATCAATAAAAGATGAACCTTACTGGACCTCTAGAAAGAACAGTTTAGAACTGATAGAGCTATCCAGTATAAATAAAGTTAGTTTAGTTTAGGTTTCCTCCTGTAGTAACACTGGATCAACTAGGAACGACCCTTACTGAACCTCAAGGCAGAACAGTTTAGAACTGATAGAGCATCCAGTATAAATAAAGTTAGTTTAGTTCAGGTTTCCTCCTATAGTAACACTAGATCAATAAGAGATGATCCTTACTGGACCTCTAGGGAGAACAGTTTAGAACTCAGTCTGATAGAGCTATCAAGTATAAATAAAGTTAGTTTAGTTCAGGTTTCCTCCTGTAGTACACTGGATCAATGAGATGATCCTTACTGGACCTCTAGGGAGAGTTCTATTATCTTACCTACAATGATGTCTTCGGTTAGTCATGCTAAATTTTAGATCACAACCTTCACAGCTGATTGCGTGGTGGTCTGGTAGCCACAACACAGGAGTGACATCCTCGCCATCAACTCGTTCCCAGCTTCCATAGGTGTCTGACGCGGCGTTGCTGGATAGAGAGCTTGAACCTTCAAATGTCGGCTCTAGGTTCGCCACCTGGAAGAGAAACCCAATTACGATAAATTCATCGCCTCGTATCTTCCGTCTAAAAACGGATTGTTTGGAACTGAACTAAACCAGTTTTATTCAAGTCAATCAGTTTGTAACTTTTCTCTCTAGAAGTGCAGTAAAGACAATTTGTTCTTGATCCAGTGTTACTACAGGAGGAAACCGAAACTAAACGAACTTCATTTATATTGGATAGCTCTGTCAGTTCTAAACTGTTCTTCCTAGAGGTCTGGTAAGGTTATCTCTTATTGACCCAGTGTTACTACAGGAGGAAACCGAAACTAAACGAACTTGATTTATATTGGATAGCTAGGTATCAGTTCTGAACTGTTCTTCCTAGAGGTCTGGTAAGGTTATCTCTTATTCATCCAGTGTTACTGCAGAGGAAACCTAAACTAAACAAACTTTATTTATACTGGATAGCTCTATCAGTTCTAAACTGTTCTCCCTAGAGGTCTGGTAAGGTCAAAGCACTCTTACCACATGTGGCCGAGGTGAAATTATAGTCAAAAAACCTTTCTTGCTTATATCAATTTAAGCTATCAGCTTACCATATTCTGCTTCATGTTAACCTTCTGGCGAATTCCACAAACACATCCCTGTGCTTGCAACTGTTCCACCAATACCCCAATTTTCACCAGCTGTGCTTGTGCCGGATCCACCACGAAAGAGAGACCGTCTATATCTAAACATTTTCCCAGTTTATTTACAAACAGTTCTTTAGGAGATTTTGGTGTTTCTTCAAATTCTCTAAAACTGTTGCCAACTTTTGTAGTGTGATTTTCAGTATGGCTTGCACCTAGCCCATCTTGTAGTAGCATCGTCTCATCAGTGATATGATTTAAACGATGGTTTGATCTGCAGTTTATAGCCTTTGATACAAGTCTAGTCTGTGACATTTCTAAGCCAGATTCTGAAACTAGCTTTCCATTTTGAATTTCAGAACCAGCCACCTTAACTTCATCTGTATTAGAAGAATTACTGTCTTCAACTATCGTATTGGAACTACTAGTCATACTGTCACCGAGGTCATTACTCTTCTCTCCTTGAACCTGATCAAATGCTGTATTCTCACAACTATTCACACCACCATCTGTTGCTGGTATTCCATTCTGATCAACCACTGTATTCTCACAACTATTCAATCCACCATAATCCTCTCCTAATATTCCATTCTGATCACTTGAGTTATTCTCACAGCCATTCTCCATTTTGTTATTACACTCTGTTCCATTTCGATCAAATGTGTTATTCTCATAAATGCTACCTATATCCTCACTAGATTTTCGATCTAAGCCGTTAACCAGCAAACCTTTTGAAGGGCTCATGCTAGTTTCCGACTTACAAACAAGAGGTTTCGTCAGGTATAGATCGGAATCGTCTCGGGCACCCGAACATCCCACAAAGTTCTCATCGTTGCACGAAACTTTCACGTCTCCGTCAGAATTCCGTCGTACAAGGTTCGGACGAGTTTCGGGCTCAGTTCGTGAACAGTCGTTAGGAAATACTTCCTCGGTATTAAGGACAGTATCACTCGAGTTTGAAGACGACGAATTGCCAAAAAAGATCAGTGGCGTTGACAAGTAGAGCGAAGACCACAGTAGAATATTACGAACTTGATATTCAGGGTATAACACCTAAAAATATTTCAAAAACTCAATTGTATTCATTTGCCACCAAATACAAGGTTGACCTGCAACATAGTGCTTGGTGAAACACAACTATACAAGAGTACAAGACTCACCTTTTTCTCCCTGGGTGAATAAAGGAAATTTCTGCAGTTTCTTGACTGGCATTCAAGCATCGACCACACTGAACATGTTCTGTGTGTAATGTTGGCTGCCAGTCTCTCTTGTTCAGTGTTAAATAGAAATGTACCATATAGACAGGAGTACGTATGGTGGACCAGTTTAACCTGGAAGAAATAAGCATATGGTAGACAGACATAGGTGGGTGGGTAGATAGGTAAGTGGATGGGCAGGAAGGTAGGTGGATAGGTGGGTGGATAGATGGGTGGATAGGTGGGTGGGTAGTGGGTGGGTAGGTAAGTAGGTGGGTGGATAGGTGGGTGGATAGGTGGGTGGATAGGTGGGTGGGTAGTTAAGGTAGCTAGGCAGGTTGGTTGGTGGCTTGGTACTTAATACTTACAGAAACATAATAACTGTAGCCACCCAAACCACTTACCTACCTACCTACTTTACTGTCAACCAGCCTGTGAAACAAGTACACGACAATTTTTATCCATACCAGAAAAGTTTCATTGAATTCAAAAGAACATGGGAACTGCCTCAATAATTGATGTACACAATCCAGAAACTGCAAGAACACAGGACATCGTTCATTCGGATCATATTCTTGACAGCTATGACCACAACGATCTGCAAACTTGTGACCAAATGCTAGCCACTCCCGTTCTAACAATACACGAAATCCCTGCAAGAGAGAAAAAGATAAAGTAGTAAAACATGTCTTGGTTTGCACCTAAAGAGTAGAAACTCTTCTAGCAACGTTCGTCCTTCAATACACAATGCAATATAAGAGTGTTCACCAAGGGCAGCAGATGGAGGTCAACCTCCAGTTATCGAAGTGAGAAAATAATGTTCATTCTTTTCATTATACCATGGATAAAATAAATGGATAGGAAACTTCTGACGTCATTGACTGCATCCTTGTTGAAAAATGTGACGTCACGCGTATTGCGAATGTTACCAAAGTTCTCGGCATTTTTGTTGTTTTGCTATATTTTCCACTTTAAAAGGGTGATATTGAAGCGTAAACTGGTCTAATTGTTTTAAAAACATGCCTAAGCCACGACAAAGTATTCAAGGTACATGTTTTTCGTCTTTGTTTTGTATTTTTTTACATTTGTAGCTACGAAATTGGCGTCACAAATTTTAACGAAATTTGCGATGTATTTTTCACTGTTTAGTGCTTAAAATATTTGCTAAAATTGACTGGGAATACTTAGAGTTTTCATGGTAGAATGGTGTGGTTATATTTATTTGCTCTTTGACTAAAATGTTTAGCTGTATTATTGCTAAACATGCCGTTTTTGAGAATTTGATTTTCAACTAGGTTGAGGTGTGGTTGAGGCATCCAACCACGCCATCAATCCCAGTAAAAACATTAGGTCACGTCAGCTAGTTTCCTATCCATTTATTTTATTATCCATGATTATACCTAGTAGTCTTTTATTTGGCGGCAACTGAATAGAATTGGAAGACGTAGTTCACCTATTCTTACTACAATAAACGTCAACATTTCTGAAGTTGCCTATCATCTGTTACCTCGAAACACAAATTGAATGCCATCATTAAGACCGATTTATACTTCACGACTTTTGCCTAAAACTGTCGCATCCAACCTGCTTACAACTTGAGTGTTGGTTGCACTGAGTAGATCAAGCACATAACTCACTTGCGTTCTCGTAGGCAAGTTGTGTGCTTGATTGTGTAGTGTAAATCAGCCATTAACGAGGTGAAACGAACCTTGATTGTCCTATAGAATGGATCCAAAAGCAGTTCGGCTAACGCAACAACTTGTGGCGTCCTGTCCCACCCATCACTGCAATGTACAACGACATGTTGTCTTTCTTGTTCAACTGCTTTTACGACAACCAGCGCCGTCTTTATTAAAGATGAAATATGTGACAGCCATTTTGTCGCTTCTAATGACGCCAGCCAGCTAAGGAAAAAATATCCGGTGTAATTAACAATTATTCGACGAAGGCGAGGTGATTATCGGTGAATAAAAACCGAGACAAAGTCGAGGTTTTTATTCACGATAATTACCGAGCCTGAGGTGAATAATTGTTAGTAGTATAATTTCATAGGTGATTATTTGGAAAAAAGATAAAAACTTTCTTCGTCATTTACTTGACAAAATGGCTTGCCGCCATTTTGAAAAACTCTTCAGGTAATTATCGTGTTATAATCACCTCATCAGCAACCAATCAGCGTGGAGAGTTTTCAATAATCACCTATGTAATTATACTAAATAAAGTTAGTTTGTTTATCTTCCTCCTTTATGGACGTCTAGGTTGAACAGCTTCGAACTGATAGAGTTATCAGTTTAGAGAGTTCTGTTGATCCAGTGTTACTAGAGGAGGAAATTGGAGTATTCAGAGAAAACCTGTGGTGATTTTTTTTCTGTGTTGGTGTTGTGTACTCAGGTGAATAATATGATGTTTGTGATGTTACTCTTAGTGTATATCCACACCGGGCGAGCTTGAAAAATATGCCTGGCCACGGTGGGAATCGAAGGTCGTAGGATCAAAACCTGTGCCTGCGTAGCAGTCGCTTTATTTCGTTTAAGGTTTTGAGGATTTTTGAATAAATGGCGGGTCAGAAAAAATGGGCGGAGAAAAAAATTGCGAGAAAAAACGGGCGAAAAAAAAAATCGCTTTATTTTGTTGAAGGTTTTCGCCTGCCTAGCAGGCTAGATTCAAACTAGAAGCATTCTTCTTGGACACCAACAACTCTGCCTCCTCCGCAGGCCCTCGTTGCGTCATGGGAAGGTCACGATTTCGAGAGGGCCTGCGGAATCTTGTAAAATGAATAAATGTTGTTTTGAACCTGCTTCGTTAAAGAAGGCAGTTTTATTCATGCAACGTTGGTGTGGATAACAAACCTTATCGTTAAAAAATGCTTCCTTCCACGTCCTTAGAGTCGCCAGTTTAATTTACACACCGCTTTTTTATATCTGTTTATATTCAAGATTATGTAGAAATTTACTTGCTGACGTGACGCCGGCGCCATTTTTTTTACAAGATTCCGCAGGCCCTCGCCAGATCGTGACCTTCCCATGACGCAACGAGGGCCTGCGGAGGAGGCAGTCAACAACCTACGTTGTACTCACTCAGTTTGTTCCTCTTCTTTACAACACAACTCACGCAAAGATTGAAAACTCTTGCGGATGGTGTGAATATTCGCCAAGTTCATGAACTGGATCTTACAGTTTGGGTAATAATCTGTAAGGAAAAACGTGCGGAAATTTTACAGTATCCACGGCAGCTTATTATATGTACTAGGTAGCTTAAGGTACACCAAATCTACGACGCGGACGTGACTGAAAAAAACTGCCGCTATTATCACAGTTTCACTTCACGTGTAAAAACTACGGATTGTTGTTGGTAAACAAAGCCAGGGACACGAGAAAACAAAGTAAAACTAGTCTCCCATTATTAGCGACTGTTTTTTAGTCGCGTCCACGTCGCAGATTTGGTGCATCTTAAGCTCCTTATCACTAGATTAAGAAGTACCAGGATTTTGGGCATCAACACTCGATATAATATAAATTGTAGATGGATTTTGTAGCATTTACCTGTACATTCGCTGCCACCACCTTTGAAAGCTCGGTTAGCAAACGCGACATAATAAGAACGACAGTCGACCACCAACACTTTCTTCTCAACTCCATTACAGATTGGTTTTCCGCTCAACTTGTTTTCTTCTAGAATGTAAAACGGTTTTATTTATGCTAGAAAACTCTATCAGGCCGTCCATATTGATCCAGTGTAACTACAGGAGGAAACTGGAATAGTGTGCCTGGTTTTTGGTTCAGTGAAAATGGAAGCACTCTTCTTCAATGCGACTGAGATGAAACCAAAATCAAACAACTCTATATTGTAGGAATCAAAGCCAGGTCACAGTAACCTGCGATCAGGCCTATAAATAAACTAGGAGTTACTATCGCAAGGAAAATGCTGCCGATATGTACATGTAGGATGTGCTACAAAAAGAGCGTTTTTCACTGTATGTATGATTTATTGTCTTACACATCGTCGTTCCTCAGTTACCTTCGTACAATTATATCTTACATCTAATCTTATGAAAGGTATATTTTAATATACTTAACAGTGCGACTTTGATAGTTGACACATAATATAAATGATAAAATGTGAATATTATTGAATGATTTTGTCACTCGTACAACTTTTAATTTGGCTATTCAAACAATTGATTTAAAATAGTTGAATTTATACTTACTGGGATGTTATTGCTTATTGGGATGTTGAAATTATGTTTGTTTTAAATACATTTAATTGATATTCCATAAATTCATTACCTCCGCCAGGAGGTTATGTAATCATCTGGGTTTGTATGTGTGTGTGTGTATGTGTGTGTGTATGTGTGTGTGTATGCCTGTGAGGACGATAACTCAAGAAATACCAAACATATCCGTACGAAATTTTGTGAGTGCATTTCCCATCGGCTAAGGAAAAACTGATTAAAATTTGGTTGAATTTGGTTAAAAATTGAATGAGAAATAACAAAAGTTTGTCTTGCTTTTCCCGGTAATTAAATAAAACTTTATACTGAATGCGTAATTAGGACGTGCATAATATATGCACCAGCCATACAAATTCTAATAACAATAGATTACTTCAATAATTTGCGCTAGGCGGAGGTATGCAGTCTCTGAGCGCCCTCTAGTTTTGTATGATTTCATTGACCTTGACGTTGTTCAAAATCGTTTTGTATTGTATTGAAACTGTATGTCTATGACCTATGTTATGTACTATATTAACCCATTGAGTCGCATTGCACCCTGATGCACCCTACTTTGAACAGTATTTTACTCTGTCTACCGCCAGACGATTTTACTCGTCAAGGGGAGAGTGCTGGCGCTGAATGGGTTAACACGCCCAAAATCTGTACTAAAACTGCTAATTCTGTTTTGTGATTGGCACAGTTTAATCAAAGAATCCTCCCGTTGAACCAGAGCCTTCACGATACTTCAATTTATTATTAACTGAAGGCTCTGGAATCCAGGATAGCTTGCCATTGAATACAGTGCAATGCTTATATTTCTGAATGAATAAGATCATACTCAGAACAGTCAGAACTGCAAAACTATATTGTTAGAAAGAAGTTGAAGTTGTGAGCGTTATTGTGGTAACACAGCCATATGTATATATCAATGTATGTCAGTAGAATCATGTTTATAGGCTTTATATATAACTGAGGCAGTCTTATACAAGTCATATCTTATACAAAAGTCAGTTAATTGATATGCTATATTACATGTAATTGCTGATAAGTCCATATATGCAGACAACAATCCACACTGGGTAGCTCTAGGAATCTTGTTAAGCCTGATTTAACAACATCCCGCGTTTGTTTTTAAACTATAAACATCTAGAAATAGAACATACCGAACACTATTATATACTCACCGCCTTTGGCTTTGCACATATTAAGTGACATAACAAACAAATAAACTAATAGTTCATTTGCTTCTTGTATCAGCATAAAGGCATTAATCATTACTGTCGATTTGGTCGGGAATAGATCAGTGATTCAGTGGGTATTATAATTGCCGATATATTCTTGAAATCATATTGTTTCAATGCCTCTATATCGAAGTTTAATACACTAAAGTAACTAAACAAGTATAAACAGCAGATTTAAATATAAATGCCTTCATGTATTATAAAATATATCACCAGACAGGTAGACAGGGCACACGGCACGACTACATCACTATACGAGAACGAAATAAAGCCATCCTTACCTGAATTATTCAAAATATTGTGATCATTCTTGCGCCAGAGACACAAACTAACACCGTGCTTTATTTACCCATTCATCTTCACAAATATTACTCGGAATTTGTATGGAAATTCGCATTATTTT